>JAIUCV010000970.1:0-228384 GCA_026724425.1 Erythrophleum ivorense
TAAACATGCATTTGTTTATTAAATGAAATGACAGAAGGAGAAAAATAAGAAGAAAGGATCCAGCCAGTCCTGTGTATGAATAACAATGTTTAGAAGTTAGCAGAAAGTAACATACACGTTCAATAATATAACTTCCAAAATTGATATTATTCCATGTAAGCAACAGAATTCCATATAATTTAAATGTAAGGTGAAAATGCTGAGTAAAATTCTTAACAACAGATGACATTTAAAGGGTTAAACTATTTTAGAGAAGTGAAGATGAAAAAAAAAATTGTAAAACTTCAGCCATGTATGATACTCCATAATAGGTAGGTGCTAGCTAGTAGCACATGACAGCAACACCGTCAACTAACAGAGTTTTCAGGAGAAAGCCATGAAGCCATTTTCACAGTTGAAACTTACGATGAATCCTAGAGCAGTGCTCGTGGAGAACAGATATAGGAAATCTCCAATGACACGGAGTGCCCTACCATTAAGTTTCAAAACATCAAGCTTCTGCACTGCATTGAAGAGAACAACTGACGTTGCATCATTTACCACTCCTTCCCCAAAGACTAGGCTGTATAGCAAAGGAGTTTCATCTTGATGGAGAACCTACAGCAGATAAAGTGTAACAGATATCCGATAACAAGAACATGTGAATATTAAACGAAAGATAATTATTTAGCAATCTAACCAACCTGCAGGGTACAAACTGTGTCTGTTGAAGAGAAAATCGTTCCTATAGCTGAATTAATATAAAAGCTAATCACCATCCAAATCTGATATATACTGATAAAATTAAAAAAAAAAAGATCTTCTGCATTTCTGTGTAACATCAAGAAGATACAAGGGATCTCACCAAGATAATCTCGCACAGTCAGACCAATAAAGTTTAACTTGGGGAATAGCCACCAGCTGCCTAGGTGAAGGACCAAATGCAAAGACTTAAGGTTAGTTCCATGTAAACTTCAAAAGGAAAATATTTGAGATCATGCATTACCAGATGCAATAATAAATGCTGAAATAAAAACACCGATCACCCCAAACAGCATGATAATTAAGAAGTTGTGGAAGAACTGTTTCTTCTTGACCTGAAATCTGTCATCAAGAAGATGTGACTCAGAACACTAAAAATTTTTTGTCACGAGCTGCTTCAAGACTCATGATCTAGCATAAGACATAAGTTTTTACCCTGCATTGAATATTATGGGTGGCAGGAGATATATGAAGAATAGTTCTTCATCGAATGTAAGGATGTGAGAACTTTTCCCCTTGGTGATAAACAAGAGTATCATTCCAGCAATGCATCCCTACCCAGGGCGAAGGTTAGAGGCATTAAATATATCAAATCAACACTCAAGGCACTAAACGCTGTGTCAGTCAGATTAACTGTCATTTTATAGTTGTAATCAAACTATCCCAAAAAAATAATAGATTGTTTTGTGAAAAAATAAAAATCACTTAGACAAGGGGAGGAGAAAAATAAAAAGAACTCCTTCTAAATCCCGCCGATGGAACTGATTATGGAAAGCCAAAATGGACAAAGAAACTCAAAAATTTGTCACTAAACGCCCGGGAATTTTATCAATGTCATGTGACACGTGACCTAGAATTATGTTCATGCTTCTGAAACAGAGTAGTTACATATTCTTGGCCAAACAAAGAATACACAATTACACTACGATTTTAATGGATCATATACAGTTTATTAGATTCCTGTAATGTCTATAAAATAAGGATTTTTAGATAGCTGTCAATGGATTATATACAGTTTACTAGATTCCTGTAATGTATATAAAATAAAGATTTTTAGATAGCTGCCAATGGATCATGATTGACTTCAAGTTCCTTGTGCCCCCAAGTACAATACAAACCCAGTGATTCAAATAGGAAGCTTTCTTTATAAAAGACCCGAAACTCAAAGAAAGGTTAATGTAAAATGGTTGACATTCTTACTTCATTCTTACTGAAACCATGTCACATACACTAGTTCTTCCCATTCTCACTACTTGTGGCAAGGAAACGAATGAGTAATGACAGACGGGACAATAACAAGCAAGAAATTGATTCATCTTTCCACATTTACCCAAAGAAAATAATAAGAAGTTGAATGTATGTTTTAAGCATCGGTGCTTCATAGTTGTTATTCACTCGTACCAAGGAAAAATAGGAGCCAAAAATTTCAACTGTGGCTCTGAGGAAATGAAATACGCATAAGATAATAAAATAGATTGATTAGGGTATAGAATATAGAAACGAAATAATTAAAGGAGAGAAGCATATGGTTTATTACAACTAGAATGGCGACGATGGATTCATTAACCCAACGGTTTTCTTCGAGCAAGTGACCAATAAGCAAGCAGAGGCAGAGAACCGCCACGAAGAGTGAAATGGGTACCACCTGCGCGTGCTGGTGAGCAAAGTTCTTCGCAGCGTCCGATATCCAGTTCACCATCACTATTCTTCTCTCACACTCACCGTCTGGGTATCAGAAATATATCGCCCAACCTAATTATAAAGAAATACGTGAAAAGTGAATTTCATTTAAAACAATGATTAACATGTTTCGTCTCTTTATAATTTTATGAATTCATGGACAATGCAACTATATTGAATTCTTATCTTTCTTCCTATACTCAATATAAGGAATGATAGGGATCAGCCGAATTTCCATATTTAAAGAAAATCAATATTGCTGGTTGATAAATTCTCCAACAAATCAAATCTCCTCTTTGAATAATTTTGTTTATTTTTATTTTTTAAAATTGATTTAGTCCTCCAATTTTTCTAAATTTAGTCTATCTAAAATATTTTAGATATTTTTATTAAAATTTTTAATTAAAAATGTAAGAAAAATTAAATTATGTAATCTGAAATAGTAAAAATTATTTTTTTGTCATATTCTCGTAGTAGTATGGCAAAGACTTAGCAAGTACGTATCTAAGATTTGTCATTTTCTTGACCATATGTCGTAGAGCTAAATCAGGCGTCGGACCGAAAGGGCCGGGGCTCTAGATGGTTGAGCGGTGACCCCCTGGAGTGACACGTGTTGTTGACTGCATGCGTAGACAACACGTGTCATCATAGATGCATTTCCATTTCTTTATCTACTTTATGGAACAGTTAACTGGTGTTGGGCCCGTTATGCATTGCATGTCTATCATAGTTGGGCTGGGCTTACTCCCGCAGTTATCATGGGAATGCCTCAATGTGAAAATTATGCGAAAACCACATCCAAACTGTTTTTTTTTCGGTAGAAATTATTGCTATGATTAAGATCAATACATATATGTGTTCTGATCTGATGGCGTCTCCACATTAATTTAGATCCTCTCGTGTACAATATTTTATTAAAAAATAAAAAAATAAAAATATATTTAGAGTTTATTTTGCTATTTCCTTTTTTTTTCTTCCTATTTTTTCTAAATTCCTTGGCATCATACTTCCACTAAGAGAGAGTTTGAACTTGTCCCCACAAAATAAACTGACACAGCATTCTCGCACTGTTTAAAAGGGAAAAAAATGTAATGCCATGTGAGCAATATTGATTCACTCTCCAAAAACCCACAAGATAAGATTTGACATTATTATCATGGCTTGTTTGGTATAACAATAGAAATTGAAAGTGAAATAGATTTGGGGTGCGTGATCTGTTTGGTAACTTGAATCCCTGGCAGAATAGGAAAGTCAACTACAATGGTATTTTCTGGTACTGTAGTGCAAGAAAAGAAGGAGATTTTGGAGGCAATTTGGTGAAATGTCGCTTTTGCCCCTCTTCATCATTACTCAAGCCTTACCTAGGTCTATCCCATCATTGTGTGTGTGATTCTTTTGTCTTGTGCCCTAGAGCTTCTACTTCGAACCTATCTCATAACCCATCACCCTTTGCTGCCTTTCTCTCAGGTGGCTACTGTTACAACGATGGATCAATAGTTCTCCACCAAAAGAGGTTTGTTTGACTCATTCCCTTCCCCTATCTATATTTCCTATGCAACTTCATTGAACACCATTTCACTTTAAACTTTGAGAATCATCATCAACTACTACCTTAAAGTTGATAGATTATAAATTATGTTTTATTATTCTTTGTAATGTGCATATGTCCAATCTTATCCTAAACCAAAAGTATTTGCATTCTTTTTTTTTTTTTTTGGCTTTGTTAGAAACTTTGCCATCTAAATATACCATACTTGCAAATTTCTTTTTCTTCCTAACAAATTTAAAAAGAAAAGAAGAACAAAATTTATCAATCCAACTCTCCAAGTAAAGCTATTGTTTGTTCTATTATCATTGAAACCCACTTATTGAAGTGAGTATTTCCTTTCTTTAAGAGTTTTTGCTTTAATTGTACCATTGTTAATTCTGTTTTTCTTTCATGTTAATCTTATTTATATTAGCTTGGTTTTTTTTTTCTCTTAGTCATTATCATTCCTCTTAAATCGTTTGTTTTTTTTAATTTGTTGACTATCGATTGGTTTAAGCCCTTTTCCTTTAATTCTTTGTTATTTTATACTTTTTGGTTTTTGATAGTGTCATTAGGTAGATAGATTTAGCACTTTCCCCTTTAAATGCTATTGAATATTTATGATTATTAGTGAGATTTACAATATTACTTTATCTACACTCACTTCACTTTTCTCATTACATGGTTCAAATGTATGAGGAATAGCATTGTAACCAAAAAAGTTATGGATAATAGTCCTTGAAGTAGTGATTATTCTACGATGTATCAATTAAACGTAGCTGTTGAGAAGACTTCCTCCTATTTTTAGTTATCCACCTACCTTTCCTTGAATTTTTTTAAAAATAATTTATACGAATCAATTCTAGGAAAAGCCTACAAGGTCATGTAGTCATTATTTCTTCATTGATATGCACAAGGAAGTTTGAGAAATAAAATTGAAATATATATTTTTATCCCACTTGCTTCTTTTAGTATTTCCTAGAGTACATAAGTTCTCAAATATGACTTTTGGTGTTCCTCATCTTCTTGAGAATCACAATTATATGGTTTCAGCATTGATGGTTAATGTTCTTTGAATCATACTTGTGAACTTTTTCTCAATGAGGGGGGCAATAGATGTAAAATAGTTATTATATAATGTAGAAAGCCACAATATTATGATTATCATGCATTTGGTTTAAAAAATGTTAGTTGTAAACATATGGCCAACAATGCAACAAATTTACTAGCTCTTTATCTCAAAAGATTATCTTTATCTATGTCCCTTCTTTGCTGCATTAAATTTGTAGTCCTTTTTTATTTGTAGACTTCTAATCATAAATTAATTTTCTAGAGTAGTGGATTTTCTTTTATGAATCTAATTTATAAGATAGTGCATGATAATGAGAGCATTCATAATACTGTCTTTTGGTTCAAGTTTACATCGTTAAAAAATATATATGTGCTTGTTTTAATATCCAATGGTTACGGGCGACATTAGCTACAACATCATGCTTTGTGTGTTGCTATGGTTTTCACTAGTTGTGCATGGTAGGTGACGATTGTGTTGTGTAATCTCAAATGAAACTAGGTAAAAAAATAAACTTGTAGTTAATAGTGCAACCTAGGTCATTTCTTAAGGAATTTTTGCCTCTAATTATTTGTGAAAGAATATTTCAAATATCACTAAATGAAAATTGTTTAGGGGATTTTGAATTACTAAAATTTGATTGAATTAAATTTAAAATGATAAGAGCTAAAAGCTTAAAACTAGGTAAAACAACTAAAAAAATGTGGTAGCTAACCTTTAGATGGACTCCCTAGAATTCAATTATCCTTGCTCCCTTTCTAATGTACTAAAATTGAATTTAAACTCTTGCTCATTACTGTATTCTTTATAAGAACTCTTAAATTACCATCCAAGACTCAATTCACCAATAATTCAAGGACTTTGCAACCATAAGAAATCTTGAAGAATTAATCAATTAAGTTAGAAACAAGAACACACTAAAACCAATCCTAATACTCATAAAAGTCTGTTACACAATCTACTTAAAATATTAATTAACCAATTAGATTAACGAATTTCTCAAGCACATCAATTGCATAAAAATTTCAGCCACTTAATTCAACAATCATTGCATCAATTGGTCTAAAAGCAAGAAGAATTCAATAGCAAATTGTGCAACCACTAATTCTGGACTTTCCACAAACATTTAGAGATCAAAATCAACATCCAAATATCAAATTACAACCAATCCATAATTCAAATTAATCCTATAAATTTCAGCAATTAAATTCATAAATTAATGAGCTAAACCTAGTCAAATTAATAAAGGAAATAATGCTGAAATTAAAAAATTGAGCAAAGAGAATTTATCCTGTTGGAGGAGGCAATTTGAAGCTCAAATCTGCATCAAGGGGGTCCACTCTTCAACTAGCTACCAAGAGGAAATCAAGCTACCATGGAGAAGATAAGTGGAAGACGATGGAGGAGAGAGGAAGCCAAAATCATTGAGCCTTGTGAATCAAATTCTTCTCCCCATTTTTGCATTACTGTAGCTCCAACCTAGCTCCTCTTTTCCCCATCGTATTTCGCATTCTTTTCCAGCTCCCCCTTATGTTATTCTCCTTCTTTAAACCTAACTCGTAGCTTTTCTCTCAAGCTTTTTCTCTTCTCCCGTAGCTATCCATGTAAAGATTCTGTATGTTATAGCTACTTTTTCCTTCTTTGTTTGCTTCTCTTCTTCATCTAGCTCTCCAAAACAGAGGCCGCTTCCTTCTTTCAAATACTATCCTGGGCTTCCTCTCCATGCTTTCAAATCAGTACCATGCTTCTTCGAGTTTGAATGAGCGTGTCTAAAGGAAGTGGCAGTAGCTCATGAGGGAGTTTTGCTTCTTGGACCTTCAATCTGTAACTTTTGTTCACGCGTTCAACTTCTATTTTATTCCATGTGGTCTCCTTATAGCTGCTTCTTCCTCCCCCACACACACACTGCCTCTTAAACCCCTTGCTTCTCTCGCTCTATTTATGCTCGTCCAAACTGTAGCTTCTCACCAAAATAGAGCATCATCTACTCTTCATTCCACGTCTGCCCATGCACTTCTTCTGGTCCCATCAAACTTGTGGCTTATTATGTACTCTTTTCTTCGCTCCAAACCAGAGTACGTTTGTACCTAAGCTTCTTCTCTGTAGCCCATAGCTTCCTAATGTGTTTTTCCTCTCCTTCTCCATGTTAGCTTCTTCAACCCAACCTCTTTTCTTTTTCAATCATTCCCATATGTTTCATTGTACCCTTGCCTCTTCTAGACCCACGTGTGCTGATATGTGTGACATGTGGTTGTTCTGCTGTGCAAGTGTGTGGGCTGCTACTGTATGAGTGGGTGGCTTGTGTGGAAGTGTGAAAGTTAGTTGCATGAGTAAGTGATGTGGTATATGAGAGAGTGGTGCATGCATTGTGACGTGGGAGAGGTTGGAGTGTGCATGTGAATGGAACCTTGCGTGTTATTATGTGAGCTGGTCTGCCACATTTTGAACTTCCTTTTCTCCTCAATATTTAAATTCAAATGCCTAAATTCTGCATAAACACAAAGGAAAAGATGAAGTAGGAGTATTCACAAAAAATCATTTAAATGGATTTATGCACCAAAATTCCAAATTTTGTAATTTGATTTCTAGAATATAAAAATGGCCAATAAACTCAATTATCTTCCAATTAAAATCCTTTTAAGCCAAAATTTTTAACCAAAATGTCTAATTAAAGTTGAAAAAGTATATAGAAATTAGCAATCATCAGTAGGTGTAAGCGACTGCTAATGATGCCATACACTGTAAATTTTGAAGCTAAGCAAGCTCATCTTAAGAGGTTCATTTATAATAGTGACACTACTTATTATAACCAACGTAGGATGTATAGAGCAACATTCGACCAGTTATGTTCCATGCTTGATACAATAAAGGGCCTAAAAACCTCTAAAAATATGCTTGTTGATGAGTAAATGGCAATCTTTTTAAACATTCTTGTGCATCATATAAAGAATAAAGTTATCAAATTTCAATCCAAAAGATTTAGGGAAACCATTAATAGAACATTCAATTCCGTGTTAAGTGCAATGATGCATTTAGATAGAAAGTTATTCAAAACACCAAAGCTTATACTTGAAAATTCAATAGATAAGAAATGGAAATGGTTTAAGGTAAGCTTTATATCACATATAATCATACTTATGCCCTTATGTCCTTATGTAACACCCCAATTGTAGCATCAACATAATAAACTTAGGTATACTCATGGTTTAGAATTTTGTTACATCCTTATTGACTCCTTTTTTAAATTGTCTTAGTGCACTTGATGGAACACACATTCCAATTCAAGTGCGCTCAAAAGACAAGCCATGATATTATAACCGAAAAGGGTCAATCACCATTAAGATCCTAGGTGTTTGCTCCCCAAATACACAATTTATTTATGTCTTGCCAAGGTGAAAGGGATCTATAGCCGATGGTCAAGTTTTGTGAGATGCAATTAGTAGAAGGCATGGCTTGAAAGTTCCCTAAGGTGAGCATAGATATGTTTGTTTCATCTTCTTTTATGTTTAGTGACATTTAGATTACTTATTTCACTTATTTAGGGATGTTTACATGTTTTAGGTCAATATTATTTGGTTAATGCTAGTTACACCAATTGTGATGGCTTTCTTGCACCATATTGATGACAATGATACCATTTGAGTGAATGGACTTATGGTCACCACCCGAATTCCCCACAAGAATGCTTTAACATGAGACATGCATTAACTAGTAATGTGATTGAACAAGCTTTTAGAATGTTGGAAGATCATGAGCAATCCTTAGGAGTCCATCCTTTTATCCAATGAGGACATACAATTGTGTCATCCTTACTTGCTGCTTATTGCATAATCACCACTATAGGCGAGACCTCCAGGCCTTGATTCTTTTGCATAGTTTGGAATGATGATATTTCATTGAACAATGAGCTTCATGGCGTGGACACAATCAAACCCATAATTGAGCCCAATACCATGGTTACATAAATGACATCTAATGTGTGGAACATGTTTTGGGAGCAATTAGCAATAGACATGTTCAATGAGCTCACTCAACAAAGAGCACATGGATGAATTGTTAGCTTCCTTTTAGGTCTTTGATGGTTGAACTCCAATTACTAATTTGTATTGATCATATGACTTTCATTCTTTCATGGTTTGACAAAGATATTTGGATGATGCTATTAAGAAATCTACTATCTTTCATGTTAGTTATTAGTTTATAATGCTCTTGTAACTCTTATGCCCTTATGACACCAATGACATTCATGTTTTATGTTTAATGGATATGTACTATCTTTCATATATTAATTTGTTTTGACATGTTCACTTTTCATCTGCTAATTATTGGTCGCCAACCATGCTTATTTAACCCTTTAGCTTGATATTGTTTCTTCATATTTGGTTTCTTAGTCTTGTAGTAGGCCAATATAGACCACCAGCTAGATTCTAACACCGAACATAAGAACTATCAATAAACTCCAAGTGAGGATGCTATCCTTGTTAAATGCCTTATACAGCTATGGATGGAAGGAAAGTACATGGCAAACAATGTGTTTAAGCCTAGTCATGTAGTTGTTATCAAAGAGCTATTAGAGAACAAAAGCCTAGGATGTGTTGCCACACATTCAATCTCACTTAAGGACCCTCAAACAATCATGAAGTACAATGTATGACATGATTTATGGTTCCAACACCTTTAGTTTTGGCTAGGACCTTATATCAAAGTGCGTCATAGCCAAGAAGGCCATTTGGGATGATTATGTGAAGGTTAGTCTTGGCTCATAATATTTTGTCCATCATGAATTTTTGTTTTCCTACTATAGCTAGGCTGTTGCTAATGTGTGGATCTTTGTTTTATCATTATTATAGTGTTTTTTATGTAACATCATGTTTGAGTTTTTAATAATTGGATGCATCATATAATTGTATATTGCATAATAACTACTATGTTATTGGCATTGGAATTATTTGTGATATGGTAATAGATAATCCAATTCCAAAGAAGCTATGGATAATATTATATAAAGTGATAAGGAATTATTATGTGTATCATCTAATACAAGAGGAAGTTATACAACTAAAATCTTTTGATATCTCCATCCAAACCTCTAGCTAATTTGCCACTTAAACTAAACCTAAATGGTTAATGTCTCATATTTGGATTCCTAATACAATATGCTATTAACATGCTTCAAAAGAAAAAAAAAAAGAATAAAAGGGGGGAAAACTGCAAGTTGCACGAAGGGTAACTCAAGCTTGCTTTTTTTGGTATGTACTCAAATTAGCATGAGTATCCTTACAATGTTGGCTTAGGTAACCTCAACATAAGATAGGAGGAAGCTTAGCAAAAGAGACAAGCAAGAATGTTAAACTTTTAGGGACTACTCAAATGCCAAATTTTCATATTTCAAGTTCCCTCTATAGAAACTCAAAATTCAATCTTATGATAACCTTCCTCTTGTTCACATATCATTTGGAAGATTACTAAAGGCAATTTGGTTTACATGATTTAATCTTTAATATTGCCTATCTCAATACCCTCATTGCCAAATAAACAAGCATCAAGTAAAAAATCAGGCTGTGATACAAATTTTCTAACATACAATGTGCTGTCAAATTAGATAGAGTTGTTAACTTGGAAGAATTACTTTCTAATTTTCAAGTTAGAACGCACTCCACCATGCAGCCATGATTAGGCTTCAAAAAGTCTACAATTTGTAAGAGGAAATAATATTGGAATGAGAAAATTACAACTAATTTTTGACAAGCTTTTTATGTTAAAAGTGTTAAAAAGAAAAAGATGCATAATTAAGGAAATAATAGAATTCCATAAGCTAGGACAAATGTTGCAGAGTATGGATTCAAGCAAAGAATAACAGGGAGAAGATTCAAAAGTTGTCAAAAAGAAAAAAGTTAGAGGTAAAAAGTTTTTCTTTCTCGTAAGTTATATCAATGATGGATTATGAATTAAAAGGTTATGGATAGTATTATTTCATTTGTATTTCACTCTCTTTTGTTAAGCACATGGCACTTTAAATAGTTGAGCAAAACTTTCTATTACCAAAGGAGATGTTCAGAAACTAAGAAGTCTAGTTTAGATTAAGCTATTTACTCTCATTCTATTATGTTTAATAAAGATTAAAGGTATCTATGCTAAAGCATTAGAAATCTTGTGTTACTTTTATCTTATGTGTCATGTGTAGTTAATTTTTAGAAATAGCTGCATATATAATGTTAGATTATTTGGTAGTCACTTGTATTTAAACTACACTATCATAAATTCTTTTTTAGGCGAATTTTAGGTTTACCCTTTAAGTAAGTTTACTGCTTATTAGTTGTAGAGATTTTAGCATGAGTAAGTTAGGCAAAATTTTATAACTCATAATGTTGTTTTATGTGGTTTTATGTTTTATCTCTTCCTAAATTTTCTTAGCCAATATTCAACATATCTATATGTAACTTGTTCTGATTGGTATTAAGAAAATCTTTGATGTTGTTATGCATATCCATAAAATAATAGCACCATTTCAATATAAGCCATTCGCATGCTTTGATGACCTCTGCATTGTGTGGAGAAAGGATAGAGCAATGGGAAAGGAAGCCCAAACATCTGGTGACAATATAGATGAATCAGCTAGAGGGAACATAGGTGGTGGTGAAGATGATGTTACAACACACCATTGTATATAGGCATCAACCCATACATGGCATTCTCAGACATCCCACTCACTAATGTGAGTGATGCCACATAAGCCTCAAGGAACAGGTAGAGACAAAGGTGTTCAATTGTAGAGATCTTCGTTCAAGAGCTCATGGAAGTTAGTTCTATGATGGATCAACAAATGCTGGTTATTGTAGAGAATATTTGCCAAGGTATGCATCAATTTGCAAGTGATGTAAACCTCGATGAGAAAGCAATTAATCTTTGAGCAAAATTGATTAGAGTTCATGGACTTAGCATGCATGAGACTTGTGCATCACATATGTAGATATCCCATGACAATAAGTTGTTATTGTGCTTTCCCATGATCCTGGAGGCGTTGAAGGCTGACTGGATTAGGCAAATTATTGCATAGTTGGCTACATAGTGGGTTATGTATTTTGTGTTGCATGACATTTTTTTTTGTATATTATCTTATTGTAACTAACATGCTCAGCCATTACAATCATATGTATCTAAGAGTATGTATATAAACTATTTTTTGTATATATAGGCAACCGCTTGTCACTGACATTAGTAGTCACATATGTATTTTGTCCATATGGTTGTAACTATAATATTGTGTATGTATATTGTCCTTATGTAACAGACATGATTAGTAGTGACATGTTTATCAAGTTATGTTCTAGCACAATAATATTTACCCTTGGCTATGAGATATTGGTGTTTCCTTATTTGTCATTATTTATAACCTCACTAAAATTTATCTGGTTTACTCTCAATGACTTGCTAAAGAGAAATTGAATGCCAAGTGTTTTTTATTAACTAGTTTATTATCAATAAAAGAGGTTTTGTGTAAAAGCTTATATTCATTTATTGTGTAGCACTTATTTGTCTCTTCTATACCATCATCATTATCATAGTGGTGGAAACTGAAGGATGGAGCTATGATTAATATGATATTGAGAAGTAGTGGTTTGGTATTTAATCTTAACTATCAAGGTTGTTTTTAGGGTGTAGTTCATCAAAGATGGGGCTTGTTCACATAATCATGTGTGACTAATATGATACTGATGACTTCTAGTTGAGCACATCATATGAAGCTATAATTGGTTGTTTCAAAAGGTAATTAGGTTATCATATATCTTATGTAGGTTCAACAAATGCCAAAAGAAAAAGAAGTAAAGGGATAATTGTGACAACCCTACCTTCTAATCACTGTAATTATAGTTAAATGTACGATTAATCATTAATTATCAAGGTTTGAGTAGTTACAATCTATCACATTGTGAAAATATGAGAAAATTTAAACCTTGACGTTAGGGTCATCACCATACCACCACACAATTCAAATTTGCATAAAAGGAATCCTACTACCATAAAGGGTTTATGATACAACCATTCATACTTAATAATCTCTCACAAGTGCTCCTATATCATCTCCTAATTTCACGCACCGCGGCGAATTGGACCTTCGCCATGGCGGAAACGCCTCCTGGAATTGCTGCTCAACTCCCAGGATTCTCGCCTCGGCTCAATATATTCGCGCCGCGGCGAGTTTCGCTTCTGTCCAACCCTTATTTTAATTTTCTCGAATCGCGCCGCGGCAGGACACACTGCGCCGCGGCGAGTTTTGGCTCTGTTACCCTTCTGGGCGATTTTTTTTTCACTCTACGCCGCGGTGAGATTTATCAAGCCGCAGCGCGCCTAGCCACTATCACTCCCTGGGCCAATTTATTTCCCTTGCGCCACGGCGGGATTTGTTGTGCCGCGGCGCCTTTCGGCTCTGTCTGCCATTTGGCCGCGGCGAAGCCTTCTTGGCTGCGACGGGATCCCCTCCTGTGACCACATTACCCAAATTTCTCCCCCTACACTCCAAATCTCATCTTAGGAACTCTTTAGGTCCACCTTCCCTTGTTTTATGTGATCCTAATAGTGTTTTTCTACCTCATTTACCCATCAATCCATTCATTACCATTGTAAAACTTAAACGCTACTTCCTACTTGTCCCACTAGCTCATCTTAGCAAATTCATGAATATATGACAGCAAGAACACACACATTAGCAGCAATTACATCCCATACAATTTCCATAGTGATTTCCATTCAACAATAGTTTACCTCCAAGGCACCATATGACTACAATTCCCTTATAGTAATCCATATCACAATTTCAGCAAAACTACATATATTTAATGCTATAAGTCCATACATTGATATTCACCATAATGCGACTTTAATCTTTAACGATTACATTTCATTCAAACAAAATATAAACACCTACACTTGGTAGCATGATTACATGATGATGCTATAAAAGCTATTAACAAAATTGCATCTATCCTATCCTACTCAGACCAAGTGTAGCTCCCCACACCCGGCCTCAGCTCATGGATGTTCATCCACTTGCTTACCCTTATCCTTACCCGAAGAACTTTCACCTGAAATATTAATCCCATAACACGGGGTGAGATATAAATCTCAGTAACCAAAGCAACTCCATCATATATCCAATTTAATTAGCATATAAGCATGAATCAAAATCACATTATAATTATATCCATCATAACAGCAAATGAAATAATTAGACTATCATGATTACTATCCCATACTAGCAATCATATTATCACATGTTAAAGGCCATTAATATCGGAGAGGCCCGTCCACGGCACCTACTCCCTATTGAGCACAACCAGGGCTCAGTGCATCTGGGTTTGATCATAACCCGGTGCTCGATCGAAGCACATGCACGGGTGGCAGCCGCACCACAGCTCCACCATGGACTCACAAGGTCCAATCACAATTCAACAGATAGCCAATTAATTCATTCAACATTTCAAATCATTCATTTACAGCAACATATGAAATTAAATCAAATATATACATGGAATTGGTATAAACCCGGTTACCTCACTTGTAGACACTTGCAACAATCACCAATGGTGCAGAAATCCTCCTATAACCATAGCATCATAAAATTATTACTCTAATTCATCATTAACAGTTACAATCAGTACCCAAAGAATTTAAGATGCTCATGACTACCTAAGGATCACTTACTCAGCCACTTTAAGTCCCAAATTCGGATTAAATTGTCCTCCATCAGAAAACTCAATCTTCCACCCAAAATCCTAAGCAATTTCGTACATAATTAATACCTATTTTATAAATTAGCTATGGGGGTCTCAAATTAACAATTGAAGCATCAAAATGGAGGGTTTAAACTCACCCAAGGTCAGCCCTAACCTCAACCTACGAATTTCACCAAGAAAATCCCCAAACACTCATATTTCAGATTTTGGGTAGGATGAAAATGCTCCAAATGAAAAACTAATCAGACCAAATTAAGGAGGAAGATGAGAGGATTAAGTTGTATAACTATTACCTTGGCTAAATCTTGCTCTAAGTGTGAGAAAATGCAAAATTTTGGCCCCAAACCCTAGCCTCCTTCTCCACCTCCGAATTTGCCTCTTGAGTCTTATGTTTCAGTAAGTGAGAAAGTAGCTGGGGTATTAGGGTTTAAGTTGGGTTTTAGTTGGGTCAAATATGGGTCATGAGTTGCTCCAAGATCCATCTTCATTTGGGCTTCAGATTTTTTTAAGTTTGTTGGGCCAGTTTAGAGGTGTTGGGCTGCAGAATTTACTGGGCCAGTTTTTACACTTAAGTTGCTGAAGTTTAACTAGGTTTGGGCCAAGTTTGAAGAGCTCAAGAGTTTTAGGCCTGCACAAGGATTATTGGGCCACTTAGAAGAGTCTATACAAGGTAGATTTTGGGCCTCCATCACACTAAATTAGGTTGGGTTTGCATCTTACCAATTGGGCCTCCATTAGCCTCTTCTCATAATCTATTAATTTAGGCCTAGATAGAATTTCTATCCTAATTAAATCTCAAACCCATTTTAATAATTTATCTCTCTAAAATCTCCATCCATTTAATTTATCCAATTATCCCATTTCAATTATTCCTAATTAGTCTAATCCATGATTAATACCTTAATTAATTATGGGGTGTTACAATAATGATTTTACAAAAAGCTGGCTTCTATATAATATTGAAGTTACTAGAGTTTGTAAGTACTGCTGAAAATGAAAGGTTAATTCCGAAGTCATGTGCAACAATTACACACTCTTATTTTTAACAACATGTAGTATGATTTTTATTATCATAAATTATTCTCATATCTTTGTGTTATATTAAATCTAAAAAATCTTCTTCTAATTAAAAAATCTACAGAATTCATTTTTACAGAAATAAACACTTGTGTGTGTGATGTAGGACTAGTAGAAAATCAAAGGGAGGGAAAAGGAGAAATAAGGAGATATAAGAAAAGGAGGCTAAACAAGAAGGAATATAGGAGAAAGAAGAAGAAAGGGGGAGAAAACAAATACTAATAATGATGATATTTCACGACTGAATTGACTTAAGTTTACAATTGAAGGTTTATAAAGGAAAATAAAAACACATGCTTAAAACAATAAAGAAATAGTAATACAGAGTATTTCTAATTTAAGCCTTAATTCTTGATTTACAAATAATTACCTATATCATTGACCATATCACTCTAGATATTCTTTCCCCATTTTCATTAATCTCCATAACTTGGGGAAAACCCCCCTCAAGTTTTGAAGTATGGAAGTAATAAGGTTAAGAAACTACACATATTAGTGCATCTAATAGCAAAAAGTCATGGTCAAGTCTATAAGATCTTTGGAAGAAAGACCCATCAATACACACATATGATACACAAGTCATAAGCTTCAAAGCTACAAATTAATGCAAGCTTCAGTTATAAATTCTAGTGCATGATCTTGTACACTTCGTACTATAATTATTTTTTATTTGCAGATAGCTTACCATTTGCTCTTCTAATCACAAAAGCATATTTAATAGCCTAATTTTAACAAAAACTAGCAAATAGGAGATGACAAACATCAACCACAATGCAACATCCACTAGGTATAACATTAGACAACAATATTTTATACATCAATGGTCCATGGAGCACAGGAAATAGAAGTTTTGTTACATGATCCATTGTTGTGAATATTATAGTAAAAGAGATAAAAAACAATATTTGTCCAATTTATAATTGGCCTTCTCTAGTGCCGCCTTTGCTTAATTTGTAGTGTCTTTCTCTAATCACAAATGAAGAATGCATTAGTTGCTTGCTCAGATGCAATTTTTACATCTTCTTCAACATCCATCATAGTTACCATGAGGTTGGCAAGACGAGTCTCCATCAATCTACTTTGTAGCTATGCAGAGGTTATTTGCATTTCAATTACTTCAAGCATTGCCTTGAGTCAAGCCACCTCCTCTCGTATAGATTGATGACATTATTGAGATACTTCAAGCAAACCTTGGGTCTTGATAAAGTCATCCTAAAAGTTATCCAGTCTCACTTGATTCTCCCTGTAATGCTAAAGGGCATCTTCTGGACAAAGGTTGTCCGTAAAATGATTTTGCATTTCAAGGCGCTTTATGGTCTTGCAATGTAAAACAATATGAAGAAACCCCAATTAGCCAATGCAAGAGATTTCTATTAATACAAAATGAAAGTGATATATTTATATATATGCGCAGTTAAAATAAAGGAAAAAAACCTTAACAAATCTATGTAAATTTTTTCTACATATAAGGTGGCTAAATTAAGCAAATGTTAAAATTTTACAACTAATCTAGGGGCAAAACTTGAAGGGTGGCTAAAGTGAAACATGGAAATAGCCTATTCCATATAAGTTAACCACTTACAAAATTAATTAATTCCACTTACAACATTGTTTGATTTTCTAGTACCTAACTTGCCAAGGGGTGGCTAAAAATGGTCAATGAACCTAGAAGAGGAACGAAGATGTAGAATCCCATAGCAACAAGTTAAGTAATGAAGAAACAAATTTCAAGGCATGAAATTTAAGATGAAATCTTAACCAACTGGGTGAGAAAGAAAGAATTGCTAACTTTAAGAATAAAAGCCATAAATTTCTCTTAAGAATAAAACCCTAGATCTTGCTTAAGTGACCACGTAGATCTATGCCTTTCTCTTCATGCTACACAAATAGCAGAGCACAAAGAAACTATAACAATTGAAGCTTTAAAAATGGAATCATGTAGGCCAAACTATATGAAGAGAACAAAGGTAGCATTTAAAAAGGAAAAAGAATTAGAGAAGATGAGACCTAAAACACAGTAGTAGGGTTAGTTTCATAGAGCATGAGAAAGGAAGTACCAAAAAGCTCTTCTCTCCCCTCTGGCCTATGTCTAAAATAAGGGGTAGTAGAGATTTTTTTTGCTTTTAAGTTAACGAAGGGCATTTTGGTTTTTATATACACTTTACTTTCCATTCCTATATTATTTCCATTACACCAAACATGTAATTGTAAAAGCACTCTATTTCATTTTACCTCCATACCAAACAATTTTTTTGTCCTTGGCATTCCATTCAGTATTTAGTTTTCCTTTCCGTCAAAGTAATTTTTGTGCACCAAACAGGCCATTAGACAAAGGAGAGCTCATCAATGCGCATGCTTTTTACAAGAAAAACATTTATATGCAATTATCTAAATTTTTATTATTAGAATTTTTTTAATTTTATTTAGCCACATATTATATTTTTTTAATTAAACTATAATGAGTGTATCATTTTTTTAATACTATAATAAATGTAAAACTGTTAAAATGAGCTAAATTCATTAAGTCAGCTTGTTTAATCCACTAATTTGGTGGGTTAGATTGGCTCACTCTTTAGAAATTAAAAAATAATAATATAATAACTTTTAACTCAATTCACCTAACTTACTTTATATATGGATTAGCCTACATAATTATAGGATAATTTATTTTTTATTTTTTAATTTTCCTAACCTAAACTAAACTAACCTAACTCCTGTCAACTTGTCCTAAGACACAAGCACTCTCATCTCCCAAATGCCCAGCTAAGGCCAAGATGGGTTGCATATTGGCAAACTCGGTCAATACATGGGGATGGCTAAGCTTTTTTTATTTTTGGTAAAAATTATGAAATAACCTTTAAAATTTTTTTTTATTTAAATCTTGTAAAATTATACTTTACCTATGGAAAAAATTAATTTTTTTATATAAGTGCCTATAACAAGATTTTTGTAATATGAGGATCAAGTTATCTTAAATAAGTGGCCTAACCTAACCTTTGTTTATTTATTTGTTTGTTTTGACTTGATTAAACCTACCCCACAATGGTGAGGCCATGAACAGCCCAAGGCCAAGCACTCAAATGCCAAAGCTTCATTTTCATTTTGAGTTTGAGAGTGAGTCAAAGTTTGAGAATTATTTCATTGACATTTTTTCTTCTTCAATTTCATTCTTCTTCAATACTTCTTCATCCTCTTCTTCTTATGTGAAAATTTAGCAACTTCAACTTCACCACCACTCTCTTCTAGATTTCCTAGTCATCTATTTTTGTGTGCAACTCGAGAAGGTGCAGGAAGATAAGCTATTTTTGCTAGATTTGTATGAGAAACAAAGGATCAGCCCTCACTATGCCATGATTGAGCTTATGAGCTTTAGAGTTATAACATCCCTAAATATTAAGATTTTCTAATTATTTAATATTTTACGAAATGAATTTATTTTAGCATGAAATTAACAAATTATAGTGAAATGACTTTATACTTAAGGGATATGAGATTAATAGGATTTATAAAAATTTTTAAAGCCAAATAAGGCCCAAGGGCAAAATCATTATTCTCCACCTAAATAGACTTTAATGAATTCTTTAAGGTAAAGTATTAAGAACTGGCATAATTTTTATATCATTAGTTAGGAAATAATGCATAGAAAATTATAAGATTTATTCGCTAATTTTTAGAGATCATTAGAATTAGAAATAATATTGATAGTTAAAAGCTTATACAAAACTGGATTGGATTTCAAAGTTCAGATTAACTGCTCTAGGATGCCCAATACAAGAAGAGCTACTAAATGGTGGTGAAGGAATCCAGAGAAATGAAATCAAGATGGAGATATAATAAAAAATTGAGGCACTTATCTATATAGAGTCTCCTAGCCCTTAACCAAGGGCAAAATGGTCATTTTTAACTTGAATAATAAAATAATAAAATAAATGACTATAAAATACAAGTAAACCCATGTAGGTATATTTAATATTAATATAATATGGTGGAAGATGCAATAACCTGACCAAAGGACCGATAGGAGAACATATCAGCGAATTCTTCTGAATCGCGGCATTTTCATAATTTTTAGCCAACCAAACCAAGCGTGGCGCCATAGGCAAGGAAGTTTCTAGAAGTTGCACACATTTTGGAGCGATGACATTAGCAGAATCTAGATGGAAGATGAAATCTCACATTAATAAAAGAAATCTAATTGATTTGACTACTGACATCAACAACAATTAATGTCAAGTAACTAATTTAGTTTCTCTAATTGAATTAGAAGAAACTATAACTAGATTAGAACTAGATAGTTAGAAAAAAATCTAACTGTGAAGATTTCTCCTTAATTCAAGATTCGATTTTGGCCATTGAAATGATTTAACAGCTCAGATTCTTTTTTATTTTTAGGGATTTAATCTCAACCATTCATCTAATCTAATGGTCCAAATTCCTTTCTTAATACCAATATTTAATCCTAGTCATCTATTTAATTTAATAGTTTAGATCTTTCATGAGAAAACAAGATTAAATCCTAACCATCCATTACACACACATATATATATATATATAAATACACACACACACACTAACACACACACACACTTCAAACAAAGAGAGAAAGAGAGGAAGAGAGCATGGCCAAAAGAAAGAAAGAAGAAGAAAAGAAGGAGGAAGAAGAAGAAAATAGAAAAAAGAAAAAGGAAGGCTAAGGAAATAAGTTAACATAGTTAGTTTTCTTCTTCTTGGTGGTCTGTCACCTTTCACCATTTAATTTTCTCTTCTTTTCTCTTTTAAATTTTGGCCATGGCTAGAGAAAAAGGCATTCTTGGTTGTTCATGAATTCTTGCCTAGAAAAGATGAAGAAATTGATACATATGGCAAAGGATTTATTTACTTCAAGAATGCTTCCAATTTTTAGAGATTTTTTCTTAATTTATGAAACCTTGATTTTTAAGAATGGAAGATATTGAAGAGAAAATAAGTGGGAAGATGATGAAAGAAGGCTTAAAGTGGAAGATTGGTTAATATAACACTGATTTTTATGAAATTTTGGCAAGTGGTTCTTGAAGTTTTAATTTGAGAGAAGCTTAGAAAATTTAATGAATCTTTTGAAATTGATTTGGGGTTATGGTATATCTACCTTGATTATGTAAGAATGACCATTTGGAAGAAGAAAAATGTGAAAATCATACACACACACACACCCACCATAGTTTCAGCCATATCAAAATGTAGTGCCTAGGAGTTTTTCAATATTTAATTAACCTACTTAATCTACGCTAAAAATAAAGCTTATGATGAATTTTTGCTAATTTTTAGATGGTTAGAATAAAAATCAACGTTTTGAAAACCAACATTTGACTTCATTATATTTGAAGCTAAATGATGACATTATGTGGTTTCTTGATTTTCTTGGAGTCTTATTTGATGTGTATTGATGCCTAAATGTGATTTCAATAGCAAATGAACATATATGAAATTGTGTGCACTATAACCCCTTATTTGGTAGCTTTGGTCATGCATATATGAAGCACCTAGAGATGTGTTCTGAAAAATTTGAATTTATATCCTTAAATATCTTATAAAAATAGGCTTATAGTAATTATTTGGTAATTTTTGCATAACTATATCAAAAGCAAACTTAGTATGTTAAAAGTGTTGACTTTATATTTTCTAAATTTTTATTAATGTTATGTAAGGTATTTTGAATGATTGGTGTGGTCTGATACACTTTACATGTTGTTTGGAATATGTTGATATTTATTTTGTAATTTTTAGAATTTATTTGTGAAAGTCAAAATTTATAAGTATTATGTTGGCTTTTGATCAAGTGGTGAATATTTGATTTGATAATATGTTGCTTGATTTCATTATTCATATGCCCAAGGGTTGTTTGGTAAAGGATTGGCCTATATGTGATATGGTAAAGTTACCTTGATCAGGAGATGAGCTCTATGTATGCTAAAGTTGACATTGGATTATTTTAGTTATACTAGCTATCCAATTTTAATTAATTAAAATATTTAAAAAAAATTAGGACCATTAAGAGTCATTCAAATATTATTGGACCTATTTGAATTTATTGGGCCTTTTAAGCCTCTCTGTACTTGAATAAATTTTTTTATGGTTGTAATAGATCTTGACTATGGACCTTGACTAATGGATTATTTTAGACACCAATTGGGCCTCAAAACAAATTTACACTTAAAAAAGTAGAAAGAAAATTTTAATTATTTAATACACTAATATACTATCAAGATTATTTAACTATTTAATACACTAATATCCTATCAGAATTATTTAATGATGTACAAAATTGTGCAAGACAGTTCTTTTCCAAATATACTTATTATGTCCTAATCAAATGATGACTTGAATAACATGTTATTATGATATTTTGATATGACTTTCTTTAGGAACCCACTAGGGGATGCCTTAGTAAATGAAATAGGGATGAGCCTATTAAGTCATGGTAGTACAACATGACCTAAGTATTGAGTTTGTCGATACCAGTGCAACATGATCTGGATATTAAACCTAGTAGTCTCCAAGACTTAATGGTCAAGTTAACATGGAGAAGATAATATTTGAATTAATTGCTTGTTGCATTTTATTCATCACGTACATATCTATTTGTTTATAGTATTTGATTTCTAAATTCGATGATTTTTATTTATTTATATATTTAATCCCAGGATTTGATTTATTCTTTGTTTACTAAATCATATTATTAGCATATTAATCAGTGTACTTCACTCCTCTTCATGATTATTAAATTGTATTAACTCTATTTATGTTACTAAAAAAATTAATTCTCACTCTATTGTGATTTATATTTTTCTTAAATGTCCATTTATAATATAACTCTTAAGTTACAAGTAAAATGGATTCACTTCCCACTCTTAGGTATGGGTGTCTATGATTCACAATATCCAAATCCTAGCATGTGACGAAATCATTCATGCCATTCCAATTATTTTTATGACATCAAAAGAGTAAAAGTCTCATATATTTCCAATGGCTAGGATGCAATTTACCCTCTTACTCCTCCATTTTCATAAATTAGTTATGAATCAATGTTAATTTTTTGTCAATAAGGGACTGACTTTACTAGTTTTTATTATCTGATATTTTCTTTTGTATAGCTGTAGACTAAACCCTAGTAGTTTTATGAGGTTTGTATTTATATTTAAGCTCCTCCCATATTTTGCTAATAGATAGATGTTATGTAATAGTATGAAGTTCGTATTATAACCCTCTTTTTGTAACATCAAGATAGAAGACAAAGAATGTGAAAGGCAAGGCAAAGTCTGGTGTATATTGCAGAGCTTACTATTACGAGTTACAACCTTCGCATATAAATAATGAGTACATGAAGAGAGAGAGAGTATCTACAGAATCCTATCTACGAGAATATGAGATCGTAATATTAACATCAATATACAAATAATATTGACATCCTAACAACCCCGATACCAATTGACTTCAAGTGCAGATTCTTCGTTGTGGGTTGGGCCTTCATGATCTCTAACATCCCCCCTTAAACGAGAGGGTACTTCCTATAGCCCGAGTTTCTGACGAAGGTATGAGAAGTAAGAATGACTTGTGGTTTAGTGAGACAATCAGTAGTTTGCTTGAGTGTGGGCACATAGCGAACTGTGAGCTGTCCAGCAAGAACCTGATCACGAACAAAATGCACGTCTATCTCGATATGCTTGGTTTGAGCATGATAGACAGGATTCTTCACAAGAGCCCATGCCCCCATGCTGTCACACTATATCGTAGGCGGTCTGGTCATTGGAACTTTGAGCTCAAACAGCATAGACTTGACCCATATCACTTCGGAGGCAACATTGGTTAAGGCACGATATTCTAATTCTGTGCTAGAGTGTGCCACCACATTCTGCTTTTTAAAGGCCCAAGATACGAGTGAGTCACCGAGGTACACACAATAACCTAAAAATGATCTTCTGTTTGTGGGACAAGCTACCTAATTGGCATCTGAGTAAGCTGTGATGTTCAAGTTAGTGGAACATTTGAAGAACAGACCATACCTAGCAATACCCTTTAAGTAACGAAAAATCCTCTTTACTGCTTACCAATGAGCAGAAGTTGGCTTGGAAAGAAATTGGCTAAGAAGGTTGACAGAGTGAGTGATGTCAGATCTCATGTTTGTTAGATACTGTAGTGCACCGATTGCTCTTCGAAATTTGGTTGGATCATCAAGTAAATCTCCATCATCAGCTGTTAGCAATTTTCCTATTGCCATAGGCATGCTGAAAGGTGCCGCATATAGCATGTTATTTTTCTTCAGCAAGTCTTCAACATATTTTGTCTGGCTTAGGTGTAGACCAAAACGGTTACGTTGAGCCTCAATGCCAAGAAAATAGTGGAGGTCACTAAGATCCTTAAGAGAAAATTTTTTGTTCAGCCTATGAGTGAAGGCCTTCAATTCAGTGGCGTCATTCCCAGTCACCAATATATCATCAACATACACAAGGATGATGATTACATACCGATCTTGGTGTAAGGTAAAGAGCGAATTATCACTCTTGGCATTATGGAATCCCTAGTTGAGCAAGACTTGTCTTAGTCTCTCAAACCATGCTCGCCTGTTTAAGGCCATAAAGAGCTTTGTCTAGTTTACACACACGATGTGGCTTCGTTGGGTCAATGAATCCTTCTGGCTGAGACATGTAGACATCCTCTATGATATAGCCATTTAGAAAGGCATTTTTAATATCAATTTGCTTGATTAGTCAGTTAAGACTTACTGTAATGGTTAGCACAAGACGTATGGTAGTGATCTTGGTTACAGGACTAAAGGTGGCACCGAAATTGACTCCTGTGTTTTGTTAGAACCCCTTGGTAACCAATCGCACCTTATGTCGCTGAACGATGCCATCAGCATTATATTTTATCTTGAAGACCCAATGACAATCCACTATTTTCTGATTTCGTGGAAGAGGTACAAGCTGCCATGTTTTGTTCTTTAAGAGAGCTTCATATTTAGAGACCATTGCTGCCTTCCAAGATAGAGACTTTAAGGCTTCAGTGGCTGTCGCAGGTTCAATGTCATCACTGGACCTCTCAAATATAAGGCCTACAAATGGATACTTGGGCTTAAATATTCCTCTTTTGGCTCATGTGATCATCTAGTGAGTAGGCACATGGGACGAGACATCTCCTGAACCTTGTGGAATTGGTTTAAGAGAAGATGCGATGTTGCTCGTAACATCTACTTGTGACGTGGCAATGTTTAGAGAGTGACATGGGCTGACTATACACGTGGCTTCATACAAGGTAACTGCAGCTGATGTATTCACGTCAATTGGAGCAGGTTGCATATCACTTGGGCCTTGATCACATTCACCAGGTCCATTCACGGCCTCATGTCTAGTGGGAGACTGATCATAGGAGCTTGCATCATGAAGTGAAATTGGAAGCAAATTTAGGCCTAATTTGTCTAGACCCGTGAACACAGGTTGTGCTTATGCAAGAAACCAGATGCAAAAGGGAACTCCTTTTCATTAAATAAGACATGGCGCGAGATGATAATTTTTTCAGTTGAGGATAGACACTTGTACCCCTTGTGTTGGTCACTATATCCCATAAACACATACTTGGTTGTATGGAATTAAAGCTTGTGCTGGTAGTAAGGTCACATGCAAGGGTAGCATGCACAACCAAAGGTCTTAAGCTTTGCATAATCTGGATCTTTGTTGTACAATACCTAAAAAAGAGATTTGCCTACAAGAATAGGAGTAGGAAGTAAGTTAATAAGATGTACTGCAATCTGAAAAAATTTCCACCAATACCGTAATGGCATATTAGCTTGAGCAAGTATTGTGAGGCCCAACTCAACAATGTGTCTATGTTTCCTTTCTGCTCTCTCGTTTTGGGCAGATGTATAGGGACATGAGAGTCTGAGTTGAATTCCTAAATTGTTCAAGGTTTCAAAGAGACTTCTATATTCACCTCCTCCATCTCTTTGCAAAATTTTAATTTTCCTCTCAAATAAATTCTTTGTCATATTCTTAAACTGAACAAATGCTGCTTTGACTTCACTTTTGTTCTTAAGTGGGTAAATCTAGGTAAAACAGCTAAAATCATCAAGAAAATGAACATAGTATTTAAACCCATTAACAGACAACGTAGGGGATGATCCCCACACATCAGTATGAACAAGATCCAAACGGCTTGCAGCATGTGAATCTGAGTTACCAAAAGTTAAATTTTTCATTTTTCCAAACTGACAAGCTTCACAAAATGGAATATCTTTGTTACTAAACTGGAAATTACAATTGCGAAGTACTTTGGACAAAATATTAAATGACAGATGCCCTAAACGTCGATGCCATGATACTAGATCTTTGTTTAAGAGTTTATTGCATTGATAAGCAGCAAAATAAACTGATGATGTCTTATTCTTTTCAAGAAAGCCACTAAACTTGTAAAGCCCATCTTCAAGTGTCCCCTGCAATAGGATTGTTCCTGTCTTCTTGTCTTTCACAAAGTAAACACGGTGGTGAAATTCTAAGAAAACATCATTATCATCTATGAACTTCGAAAAACTGAAGAGATTCCGTGTAATGCGAGGAGTATGAAGGATATTTCTGAGTATTAATTTCTTGCCATTTTCAGTTAGCAATTTATTGTGTCAAATGTGATTAACAGGAATCATGTCACCATTACTAATAATAAGACCTGTTTTACCTAAATTTGGCAGAGTGCTTTCAAGTTGAGAGGAATCATTAGTTACGTGAGAGTTCGCGCCACTATCAGCATACCAGTTCAAATCATCAACGGTGCTAGGCGTAGCTGTGAAGGCCGAATAATAGGAGGGAGCTTGCTACTGGTGACAATGCTGTGAATTTGGTGAGGTACCCATGTATGATTGATCAAAACGAAAGTAGCAAGTGGCTGCAGGATGTCCATCTTTTCCGCACAGTTGGCACGTAACTCTATTGCCACCATGCTGGGTTCTACCATGACCTCGATTTGGTCCTCTTCCTCTTCCTCTTAGATGAGGTGCTCTACTATATGACTATCTGTTATTTCTGGAGGTGGTGATTAGGTTGGCTTGTGGGCCGAGGCTAAGATTAAAGAACTCATTTAGTTGTTCGAGCCTCATCTCGTACGTCATGAGGGCAGCTGCAATTCTACCCAGCTTAACTCATCTTTATCAAGTAGCTGGCAAACAATAGGATTGTAATCTCCATCTAATCCTGTAAGAACCTGAGAGGTAAGATCATTAGTAGAGATAGGATTTCCAGCGAGTGCTAAGTTATCAGCAATAGTCTTCATTTTAATGAGATATTCATCTATCTTCATGGAACCCTTCCTAATACGTTGGAGCTTGTTACGATACAGATTAATCCAAGCTCGTGTGTGAGATGCGATCAGTTGCTTCGCTGCATTCCATAGATCAAAAGCTATCTTGTGATTCACAAGTTGAGGAGCAACATTAGAGGACAGAGTGGTATAAAGACATCTGAGAAGAAGTTGATCAAAAGCCACCCAATCATCATATGCTAGGTTTCAATGAGTCTCATCACCAATGTTGATAGGTGCTGGAGGACAAGTTGTTGGACCCTGGAGAAGAAAATCCATTCGGTAGCCACGGATTATAGGTAGCACAGCGGACTGCCAGAGCAAGTAATTGTTCCTGTCCAACTTGATAGGACTGCTCGTGGAGGTTAAGGATGCCGCTTTTGTGATATTGGTTTGGAGAGGTGCTGTCATGGAGCTAGATTGATTGCTGTTGTTTGACTGAGAGTTGATAGAGGAACTCATGGCTTGTGCCATGTAAGGCTCTGATACCAAGATAGAAGACAAAGAATGTGAAAGGCAAGGCAAAGAATGAAGTCTGATGTATATTGCAGAGCTTACTGTTACGAGTTACAGCCTTCGCATATAAATAATGAGTACATGAAGAGAGAGAGAGTATCTATAGAATCCTATCTACGAGAATCTGAGATCGTAATATTAACATCAATATACAAAATAATATTGACATCCTAACAACCCCGATACCAATTGACTTCAAGTGCGGATTCTTCGTCGTGGGCTGGGCCTTCATGATCTCTAACACATCACTATCAGCATATTTAGTATATAATATAAACTTATACTGCGGAAAGCTCACTTCTTACATTGTAAATCTAAAATAAAAAACTTGCTAAAATTGAACAATTAAAGGAGAGTGTTATAGGAGCTACCCCTGCTCCTATTTCAAAGGTTCCTTCTCCCTTGACATCGTTTTCGTGTTCTCAAAGTAATAATATTAGCACATTATAATATATATAGAGAATATGGGCTTCGGCTTGGGGTTTTAATTCAATAATGTTTATTCATTGTTGAACCAGAATTTGGATCTTGTTTCTTATTTTCTTCAACATTGAGTTGGACAGGGTGTTAAATACCATTATGTTCTATTATATTATTTGTTATTCTCTACAAATTCTAAAACTTTCGATTCTGAGTCTTTATTGTTTTTTTCTATGTTCTGTTTGCTATTTTGCACCTGTAGACTCATTCTTCAAACAAAATAACTATTTGTTAATATATAAATTATAACTCAGAAAAATCTAAAGATTAAGATATAAACTTGGGATCAAATCCTACGTTCACAAGAATTCTAAGACTCATGCTTTAGATTAAATCCTCCCTTCGCTTTCACTGTTTATTTATTTTTTGTTGTTGGATGTTTATTTATTTTTGGTTTTTGAAGGTTTAAGTTCTAAATTGTTTAAGATTAGTTATTTGAGAATGGCTAATTACCAGGTGCAAAATGCTTGTTGAGGGAAGGAGTTTCATAGTTGAGTTTGATACCTCCAGGTCCTGTTCCTTATCATTTTTTTTCCTTTGATATAACTTATTGCGAAGTTAGGTTTAAGATTATAATCCATTTAACTAAATGAATCTAAATAGGTCAGCCTATTTAGTTTATGACTTATTATGAATTGGCCCATTATGAGTGGAGTTAGTTTGTTTGGCAACTTTAAATAATTACATAATTTTTATAAATAAGTGTTATTTTATTATTTAAAAAAATTATATATTTGTTATATTTTATTTAAAAATTTTAATAACAAAAATATAAAAATACATTTAAATCTAATCATTCTGATGATAGCCTGACAAAGTAGGCATTAGTGAAATAAGTGGTTTTGCAACTCAAATTGTGATATACTTTTCAAACATCACAAAGGAACAAAATGCAATACATAAGAAAAAAATGCAAGAAAGAAGAGTGAGAGTCACGAAAAGAGTAGAAAAAGAAAATAAAAAACAAAGTTTAGAAAGGAAATGAATGAAAGAAGTATAGATCAAGGAAGAAGGAACGAACGAAATAATAATAATAATAATAACAAAGGATAGAAAGGAGTCCTAAATCTAGATTCAGAGAGAAACCGTCAGCCAAAAAGAGAGCTACATATCTCGATTTTAATTGAGTCCATTTTTCTTGGCGAAATATCAATTTTTTATGAAAATGTAACGGAATAATTTGAAAGTCATTGAAAAAAAATAAAAAGCATAATAGTTTTAAAACATATAGAATTTTTGTATTTAGAATTATAAAAAGAGATTTTGAGATAACGTGTAAGTAATAATTATACAATCTAGTTCATGAATAAAAAATAAGAATCAAATTATGCTAATAATCACAATATAATTCTTTAGTTTTTCTAGCTATATAATATTAATATAATCATCTTATGTTTTAAGTAATTCTATTGAATTTAAAGTTATAGATTCTTTAGGTGGATAGAGTGGGGGTTACAGACTGAAGTACCGACTGTAATGGACGAATTTTAAATAAGTTATTAGTTTTTCTTGACAAATTAAAAAATTTAAGTCAATCATCACTCATATAGGGAGTTTGCTTTCCACCCCCCCCCCCAATCATACAAGTGGATCCCCTTTGTTAGAGAAGTTTTTTAAAAATAATTCTTTGGCGTAAATGACTTCTTTTGTAGGAGTTTTATGTTTAGTATGGCTCAAATAATTTTTTAGCGGTCTGGTGAATAGTGTTTTTTATTTTATTTAAATTTAAAAGTTTGAGTAAATTATTATTTTATTCTTAAAAAAAATTAACTTCTTAATTCAGTTCTCCAAATTATAATTCTTTCAATTTAGTTTATCAATCATTTTTTCAATCATTTTCATCCTTTCGTCTATTAGAATCACAAATTTAATTTTTTAATTTAGTTCTCCAAAAGAGAACATATGACTGGAAAAAATGATTAAGAGACTAAATTGAAAGGATTATACTTTGAAGGACCAAATTAAATAGTTATCTTATAAATATAAAAACAATAATTTATTCTAAATTTTTTCAACAAGTGATTTTAAGATGCACTCTCATATTGTCTAACGCATTTAGAATTATTGAAAAGGAAAATTCAGCTAATTTGTTTAATTATTCTTTGAGCCTGAGTAAAATTTTTTATGGGAATTTTAGATTTGGTATAGCTCAATTTTTTTTTTGGAGAATGGTGTTTTTGAACTTTTATCTAAATTTAAAGTTCATCAAATAATTTTGAAGTATACTCTTTCACATTTACTGATGCATTTAGAATTATCCAACTAAAAAAATGTTTATCTCCTTATTAATTAAACTAACTTTTTAAGTTGACTTGAACATATACTCTTGTACAAGGATGGCGTGTACTAAATAACCGAACTTTCTTTATTCATGGACATAGAGCTTTGATGCACTGGGGTATCCTTATTATAGAAACTTTAATTTTGGTGCTTATCCTAGTTTTTGGTTCAGTTTATGCATATGCCTTTGTTTAATATAATAACTTTCATAGTATTACAATATCTTTTATTTCTTCACAAACACTTTTGGAATTTTGCATCCATGAATCAAAATTCAATGCACAATTTTAGCATCACAGGAAATTTTTAAATAATCAAACAAAAACTTTTGTAGTGAGTGTGTACTAAATCGACGTTTTGTTTCCTCTTCACCTTTTTGTTTTCTCCTTTGGTCAAAGGAACTTCTTTTGCAGAGAAGTTTGAATTTAGTGGGATATAATGCCTAGTGTTATTCGATTCTTGTAAAGTCACAAAGGAAATGCAACTGTACTGAATTGATTTCTTGTCTTTTCAAATATTATGGGAGGTGTCTAGAACTTCACATGATCATTGATGGGCTAGATTTCTCTAAATATTTTGAGTAAAATTTTTCATGTGTCAAGATCATGTAAAACAATTGGGATCCCTTATATTTATAATGCAAGTACAATGTGTAATTAGAGAGGAATAAATTTAATAATATGAAACTAAACAACTTTTAAGATTAAAAGCTTAAAAGAAAAGCTTTTCTCATGAAAGAGTATTTTCTTAAAACTATTTTAATATGAGACTTAATCTTAAATAAAGACCAACGAAATTGATTGAATATAAAATATGTCCTTTTGCTTGGGATGGGTCCATGAGGAAACTTCAAAGGACAATAAAAAGAAATGAAAAAGGAAAAATATAACTCCACTCAAGTAATGATGCATGGAACATCCAACTTGCTTTGTCCAATTGTCATTTTTAAAATATAGATTTGAGAATTTTAATTTACTAATTAGTAAGAGTATCTATCAATTAGTCAATAAATTATTTAAATATAATTTTTATCATTGTAACTTTTCTAGACATTTTCTTCGCCGTGAAATTTGGACCAACCGTCCCGCGAGCGGGGGAAGGGGCAGTTTGGAATCTTCATCTACAACTTCCATATAATAAAATAATAATAAGAAAACATAGAATTCCAACACATGATTATATTTAGTTATTTACAACGCACTTTACAGTATATAATTAAAGAAGAGCATATTTAAGAAAGGATTACATCTTTTCTTTTTATCAATATGAATTTGTTTTTTTCAAAGCATACAGGGAAATTGTGAATGTATCAAATCCACATGAACAGCATATATCATTTGGAAAAAAAAAAAGATTAATCCCTAAGAAAAATTTAAAACTTTTTATTATAATACCAAAAATTAATGAATTAATTAATCAATTGAAATATTTACAATTTAAATTAAAACATCACTCAATCATTAAAAAAACAAAAGCAAAAAGGCTTCGTCAACTTTTTTTAATGCGGTGACAAAAAAGCACTTTCAAAGTTGTTTAATTCAGGTCGGATTGAGATATAAACGGAAAGAGACCATCAGGTATGGGGAGAGAGTGCCCAACTAGCATTAAGAAGAATTTCTATTTGTGTTAAGGCCAGATGAACATTAAAATTTCCCTCGACTATGTAGGATTCTCTATACATACAGCTTTTAAAAGGTTAAATACCACACTTAAATCAAGGGGTTTAATAGACCCATAAAAATTGTTTGTGTAACGACCTTAACTTCTAGTCATAGTAATTAAGTTTAAATGCACAATCAGTAATCATAAATCAAGATCTCGAATCACTTCAATTAATCAATTTAGGAAAATGTAAAGAAATTTGAACTTTGATATTATTAGAATCATAAACCAAATAATCACAACCATTTATACACATAAGTGAATCTAACCCTCAATTAAAAACTTTTAAATTTATTTATCTATTAATTCCAACTCACAATAACCTCCTACAAATATTTCTAAATTACTCTTTAGCATTACCATAGTAAAAACCAAGGTTTCAAGATTAAGTAAGAGTTTCGGGACCTTTGCTGTGACTTTGAACCTTCCCGCTACGGCCAAGTTGGCTACTGAAACTTAAAAACCAAGTTTTCGTATCTTGCACCACAACCTTAAACTTTCGCGCTATGACTAAGTTGCTCTTGGGTTCACTTCTCACATTAAGCCTGTATGGCACTGCGACAAAAAAACGCATTTTGGAGCTATTGTAGCCATTTTCACGATTCGAGCCGCGGCGAGCTATACTTGCGCCACGACAAAACTAGCTATTGGAACACTCATTTCTTGATTTTCTTGACCCGTGCCCCCGCTGAACAGTTTGAGCCACGACAAGGTCGCACTCTATTATCCTCCCTGGGTAACTTTTAATTTTGCGCCATGGCTAGACACCTCTCGCTGCGGTGCCCCTCACTTTTATCACTCTCCTGGCTGCGACTCAATCCGTTTGGCTGTGACGTGACTTGCTTCTACATCAATTCTCCCTAAGTTTTGTCCCATACACTCTAACTCTCCCTCTAGTAATACTCTAGGACTACTCTACCTTAATTTGTAGGACTCTAATAGTTTTCATCTACCTAATTTACTAAACTTATCTATCATTATCAATTCAAAACTTAAGTGTTAATTTCTACTCATCTAACTACTATATATCAGCAAGTTCATGGATTAATGATAACAAGAATTCATAAACTACTAACAACTATCATTCAAATACATATTCCATTAGAAATTCCATGCATCACTAGTTCAGGTCAACATCTAATGTATCACATGATTACATTTCCAAATAGTCAACCATATCATAGGTTCAGCAAAGTTCATAGCAAATGTTATAAGTTCATACATCCAATACCAAACTAATATGAGGCCTAACTCCTCAATAGATACATCCTCAGTAATCAAAATACAAACTCCTACACTTGGCAACATGATTACATGATGATGCTATACAAGAAGAAATACAAAATTTAGCATCTACTCTACTCAGATTAGTCCAAGTGTAGCCTTCCTTACACATGGTTGGAGCTCATGGATTTTCATTCACTTATTTCCCCTAATCCTTATCCGAAAAGCCTTCACCTGAAAGTATAATTCCATAAAACAGGGTAAGATGCAAATCTCAGTAATCAAAGGCAAATTTTATTCATATATTTTATTTTAATTAACATATATGCATAAATTAAGATGAGCATAAAGAATCATATTAATCATATAAGCAAATCAAATAATTAGGCTATTAATGACTATTATCCCATATTAGCAATCACAAATCCACATGTTAAAAGCCAATAACATCCGAAAGACCCATCCACAGCGCCTACTCCTTAATGAGTACAACCAGAGCTCAGTATATTTTGGGTCTAATCATAACCCGGTGCCCAATCGAAGCAAATGTACGGGTGGCAACTGCATCACAGTTCCACTATGGACTCATAAGATCCAATCACAATATAATAGATAGTTAACTAATTCATTAGCATTTCAAAAACATAATTGTGTAGTAGATATAAAATTAAATTAGGCATATGCATAGAATTTAATATAATCCCTCGTTACCTCACTTGTAGATAATTTTCGGAGAACCAACAACAATGCTACCTTAGCCCAGACACTACAAGGGTACAATTCGGATTGGATGTTTCCTCTACCAAAAACTTCAAAGTATCATCCTAAATCCTAATAAATTCGTACAAAATTAATACTTATACTACAAATCAACTATGGGAGTCTTAAACTAGCAAAAATTATATCAAAATGAAGAGTTTATACTTACCCAATATTCCTCTTAATCTTTACCTCCAAAAATCCTCTAAAAAAATACCAAACAAACACATTTCAGATTTTGGTATGGTGAAAATGCTCTAAATGAAAAACTAATCAGGTCAAATTGAAGAGGAAGAAGAGAGGGTCAAGTTATATAACACTCACCTTGGCTGAATCTTGGTCTAGATAGGGGAAATAGGGCCAAGAAGGTGATGAGAAACCTAGTCTCCAAGGGACCTCCAAATTTGCTTCTTGTGTGGCCTGTGTACTTTGTTTCTACAGAATGGAGAGTGGCTAAACTAATTTTAGACTTTAAGTTGGGTCTTGGGCTGACCCTAAAGTCCAATTCTAAGTGGGTTCAGCTTTATACTTTACTAGCCCATGAGTTTCATGAGTTGTGCTGCAGAATTTCTAATATTTTAGCAAGGTTTTGGGCTTTTAATTTACTAAACCAGTTCGGGTCATTGCTTAGGTGGTCTCTCTTAGGCCAAGTCTTACAATAAAAAGTTGGGTCTATACCTAAAATCATTGGCCCTCCATTAGTCTTTAACCAAGATCTATTTAAATTAATTATGAACTTAAATTAGGTTCCAACCCAATTGAATCTTAAGTCTACATTAATTATTTATTTCTCCATAAACTCTTATTTACATAATTTGTCTAATTATTACATAATAATTATTCTTAATTAGTTTAAATTCATGATTAATACCTTAATTAATTTTGGAGTGTTACAATTTGACTAAAGTATTTTGTTATGTTAGAGTAGTTTTGAATCGTCTTGTTTAAAATATATAACTTATATCAATTCATTATATATGAGTTGATATATTGTACTTATATAGATTTCTTTAAACTTCAGTGAAGTGGATTGCATCGTATTGACCTTATATGATTCTTATGTTTTGTAAAGCTCCTATAACAAAAGTATATTTTTTTAATTTTATTTATAAATTGAATAATTTTTTTTATCTTTAATCATTTAAATAAAATTCAACATTGTAGTGTAGATGATGACAGATTTGTAATTAGGTATACAAGGTCTATTAAAGTTTGAATAAAAAATGGTTGCTGTGAGGATACAAATAGAAAAACTATAGGTAAAAATTTTAAGTTAAAAATGTTTGTATTAAAGAATTTTAAATTTTAAAATTATTTTCAAACACTTAAGAATAAAAAATGTAATTTGAAGTTCTAAATTATTATTTTGTGTAATTTAAATTTTTAATTTTTAGATCTTTTAAAATTTAAGATCTTATAAATGTTCTTGACTGAGAATACTCAACAGTAATTTTTACATACAAATATCCCCCAATACATATATTCTTCCCTTGCCTTCTCTGCATGGCTCTAGTTAAGCTTACATTCATATATCATTGATTATTATCATCATAATCACAGCATCAATTATAAAATCAGATATTAATTAGCAAAATCCTTCTTTATTTTCTGAGTCGCTTGCCCCATGCATGTTCTTCCGTATAGGAACTCTTGCAGCTTCCCAGTAACGCCATCTAATCAGGAAATTACGTTTTGTCTTCAATAATTAATATTTAATTACAAAATTACTACACGAAACTTAAAATATAACAAAGGGAATCCATATCCCGGAAACTTTAACTGTCCAGCCCAAAATCTCAAAATAAAGAAAAAATCTGGGCATAATATTTTTGGCGGCACAGGATGTGATGTAATATTTTTTTTGTAATATTAAAAAAAAGCCAAAATTTTTAAATAGTTTGAAAACTATTGTAATTAATTTTTTTTACCTCGTGTATAAAAAATAATTATACATAATACTTTGGGCAGAAATAGAGACAAAATAGACTACAAATTTGGTTTTATTCTACAATTTGATTTTTAATTTAGGTTGTTGTTGCCATTATTATCAGATGAGTTTGTTACAAATATACTTATAAATATAAGTATAGTTTCAGATGTTATTTTATTATGGAAGGAGCACATATTTAATGGGCAATCTACCAAATTGAATTGTCAAATCACGTATTCACAGGGATATATTTACATTTGTGGAAAAATTAATTGATACTTCCACACATTTTAATATCTTCTAATAACACATTGTTTTATTAATGTATTGTAAGCAATTAAATTAAATTGATTTAAAATGTAAACATTAAAAAAAATCAATAATAAACATCCAATTAAATTGTGATTTTTGTAGTATCAAATCATTTTAATTCAAGCAACAAACAATGTGGAAAGGTCCTTGAATTAGCATTTTGAGATATAAATGTATGTTAATGAGATGCTCTTAATCATTTCACTGACGTTGATCTACCACTTAATTAAGTTAGCTTAAGTGGTTAAGTTAGGAAAAATGGAAGTAAAGGTTTCAGGTTGATGTAAAACTTCTAAACATATTAAACCAAAAAAAGAAAGACTTCACGTAAAAGTTTAAATTATGAACGAGGGCTAAAAGGCCTTGTACTTTTCCAACACCGATGACAACAACTTCATGACCATATAGCAACGAATTCTAGAAGCAACTTTTACTTTTAAAAAAAAAAAGTAAATTACACTAATTATTTTTTAAGTTTGTTTAAATTATAGTTAATATTCATTTTGTTTCAAAAAGTATACTTAACTCTTATTTTATTTTATTTTTTTCAATAGAGTTAAATTTTTACACAATGCGTATTTTTTAAAAAAGTTAAAATTATGTAATTATCTTTATTGTTATATTAAAAATAAAATTATAATTTTATAGTATCAACTTAACTATTTTTACTATCATATTAAGAACAAAATCATGATATCATATTATACAAAAAATTAATTTTTTGATAAAAAGCAAATTGAAAGGAAAATTTTTACAATATATATTAAAATATCATAAAAAATCACATATAATGTTTGAAATAAAAGATATAAAATATTATTTAACCAAACCTTGGGAGAAGTTAATGTAATTTATTTTATTTTTAATATGTCAACATCATTTTATCAAATTCACGCTTTTATTACAATTTTGAATTCATATTAATCTCTTTATTAATTTGAGGTAACTAAAGTTGATTATATTTTAGGATGTGAAAACTTCAGCTTTTATGGTGAAGTTTTACTCCTTCAAGCTTTTTGCCTTCAATTTCCAAATAATGGCATATGGTAGTATATATTGATTTAATTTTTTGCACCCTGCAACTTCTCTTTCTTTCCCATAATTAATATTTATTCCACCAAAAGTTCTCTTCTTTTTGTTTCATCTTTTGGTTGGAAACTTCTCTTAATGTCTACTTTAGTTTTTATATGAACTTCACCACATGACTTGTTTTAACTTTAACTTTGGGCCACCAAAGGTTTTAGTTTAACGCCTTTTATGGTGTGTTTGGTTTTGCGTTTCCAAAGCTCAAAACCATGTTTTCGAGAAAGCAGCAATTTGTTGCTTCTACACAAATGTGATTTTGAAATGGGATTCCAAACACGCACTTACCAAATACAATAGAGTTGCTTATCTCTCAATAATAAGAAAAAGTATATATAATTTGACCACTAAGAGTGACAATTCATAAACGAGAACTCTATTATAGACTAATCCTATTAATTTTTTAATACCTTATGCTAATGAAAATAATTACATACATATACTAAAGAATAGAGCTTTTACATAGACACATAAAGTAAAAGAAATGGTCTTATATAAAAAATGAGAAAAAATATAGTCAATAAAATATAAATTAATGATTAGAATTAAAACAAAAATTATTAATACGAAAATAAAAAAAATTCCTCCTTTCATCCGCCACATCAAATTACCCCTCTAATGTCTTTGCCACTTATCTTTTCCCTTCCATCTAGGACCATGAGGCCTGACTCTCATTGTCACATGGAAACATAGGATAGAAGTTTTAGAGAGGAGGACATTCAGTGTGACAAGGAGTCCGTGTGAATGGGTCATCCTACGAGTACGAAGAATTTATGGTTCAATCTCGTTCAATAAATTACATAAATTTATCTTAATTAAAATTATATAAATTTTTTATTTTAAAAATATATACATATTTTTAACTAAAAAAATTTTAGTAAAAAAATTTAAAATTAAATTAAACTATAAGATAATTTTTTGTTTAAAAAAATTTATATATTTTAAAAATAAAAAATATTTATATAATTTTAAAAAAATTAAAGAATATGTTATTAAATCTATATTGATACACAAACATATATATATAATATCCATAAATTCAAAATGTGAAAAAAAAATTGACCTCCAACCATTGCAAGTTTTAGAAATATGCTAAATATGTTATAGTTATTCTTTGCTTACAGGGAAGCTTCTAAACTCCAATATATTACTGAATGATGGTGTATGGTAGCATAAAAAACAAGCTTGGGGACCTAGTATTTATAGGCAATAAAGCAATGGCACTTTCCATCAAAATGCTGATTATTTTGCAATGTTCATCCATAATGCCATATGTAACGTTCGATTTTCGTTAAACGACAAAAATAGACACATTTTCAAAGCAAGTCCCCTGAAATGAATTAGTTAAGGTCCCAAAAATTTGAGCAACATTCTAGACTCCTAAAAATGAAATTTTAGCCTCAGACAAAAGGAAAAATGGAGCTACAATAAAGAAACAAATTTTGACGAAAAACCTATAAAACGTAATGGTATTTTTGTAATTTTGGGTAAATTTTAAAATTCACACAGGAGGGCTTTTTAAATAAAAGATTTGAGTTCTCTGGGATTCTCAGAGGCTCTAAAAACCATAGGAAGTCCAAGGACAGTTAAATCCCCTCTGGTGGACGTTTTCCAATATTAGTGTGCCCAAACTTTGATGGATTCGTTCGGGAAGGTTTTAGCTCTTATTTGAGTAATTCCAAAAGCATTTTATTTAATTGGGAACCTAAATTTTATAATGGAAAAGACGGTTCTAAAAAAGGAGCTAAAACGAAGGAGAAACGAAAATGCAAAGAACGAAGGACAAAATTAAAATTTTTGAAAAAGCTACTTTCCTACCCCTATATATATGTGGCGCCTCACTTTTCCCTCCATTTAGCTTTAGATTATTTTGACCAAAATCAGAAGAAAAACCCTAGGAGAGAGGCACACCAAGGGAAGAAGAAAAGGGAGAGAAAATCCAAGCTTAAGGTATGTTTCCATGGTAGTTTTTCATGCTTTTCTTCATCCACACCTCCTTTTTCCTTTATTTCCTTTGATTAAAATGGAGTTTATAAATCTGATTCAAGGGAGAAACTCAAGAGAATTTTTGGATTTGGAAAGAGGAGTTTGGATAAAGCAAGATTCAAGCAAAAATAAGCAAGGAAACTAGGTAATTTCTCTTCCTATGGTTGATATCTTCACCAACCCTTCTTCTCGATTTCGCCTAACCCTAGGAGCCATAGGAGGATCTGATTTTTTTAGCCAAGCCAAGTATAAATCTTAGGTATTTGAGGGAGAAGAACAAGAATATGCAAAAACAAAAAACAAAATAACCATTAAATTTCAAGATGCAAATTCTTAAGGTTTCAAGTGTTCCTTCCAAATTTTGATTTTGTGTGATGATTCCTAGGCCTAATTAAGAGTTTAAATGAGCTTCTAAGATCTCTAAGATGCTCCCCACATGCTTCCTCCTTCAAGAAAACAAAGAGAATTCTAAGGAGGCCAAAAAGGGGCTATGTCTTAGCCAAGCATAAATGGAGTAGCTAGGGAGAGTTTTAAATTTTTTCAAGCCCATTTTTGTGTCATATATGATGAATGAATATGAGGGGAGGCCTTGAAAAAAATTTAGAATCCATAGAAAGTGAAATAGTGCTTTAGGTTCCATATTATGACTTAAAGAAACAACATGTTGTTAAGCTCTTTGTTTTAATTGTGTGATGACTCCAAAAGGTTAAAAGGAGTCAAGAATCATATTTGAAAGGAAAGAGTGGAACCTAGAAATTATTTAAAGGGTGTTGCTTCATTAGGTGCACTTATGGACCACAATGGAGTTTATAGAACAACCTAGTGTCTAAGCAAGTTGTGTGGCCTTAAAAATTATTTCATGAATCTAATTGACTTCCATAAATTGTGTCTAGGCCAAGAGAAACCATCTCCACAAGTTTATGTGTATGTGGCTGAAGCAAGGGAGGAAATTTCAAGGGAAAAAATGTGTGATTGTGTGTAAGGTAACTCTCTCCACTTTTTCTCATGCATGGATGTGTGTTTACCTTGTCTATAAATGTGTGTATGTGTATTTTCAAGTCATGAAAAGTATGTGATAAGCATGACTTTTACATGTTTTAACTCTCCTAACTTAAGCATTTTAATGAGCAAATATAGCTTGAGGAGTTTAATTGGGTAAAATTTGATGTTAGTAATATTTGTGCACTCAAGGAAATTATTTACAACATTTTAGAATTTTAATGCATGAATTTCTTTAAATGATTTTGTGAATGTTCCTATTGAATTGTTCTTACTTTTATGCATATTTTCAATGGGCAAATGATGTTTGAATGAGAATTTGAGTTAGAGAAGAGAAGGAGAAGAGTTGGGCTTCAAGTGTACTCTTTGTTGGGCAATTAAAATTTGAATGATAGAAGTAAATCATGTGGATAATATAACACTCCAAAATTAATTAAGGTGTTAATCATGGATTTGGATTAATTAGAAATAATTAATATAGAATAATCAGGGTAAGTTAAGTGAATAAAAATTTTGGAGAGATAAATTATTAATATGGGTTTGAGATGTAATTGGAATAGAAATTTTATCTATGCCCAAATTACTGTAGGAGATCATGATAAGAGGTTAATAGAGGCCCAATAAGTTAGGTGCAAACCTAATTTGATTCAATATGATAGAGGCCCAAGATCTACCTTGTATAGGCTCTTATAATTGGCCCAATAACCTTGGTATAGACCCAAATCCTTTGAGCTCTTAAAACTTGGTCTGGCCCAATTAAAACCCAATAGCCCAACACATGAAGCTGGCCCAACAAAGCTTAAATCTGAAGCCCATATAGAGTTGGATACTTAGAGCAGCTCATGACCCATATTAGACCCAACTAAAATCCAACTAATACCCTTAACACTTCAGCCCTTCCACAATTTGCTAAAACATAAACACACATCTCATTTTCGAAGGTTTGAAGGGAGGCAAGGGTTTGGGGCAAGAAATCCACTATTTTTCACTTCTAAGCTCAAAATCAGCCAAGATACTAGTTATATAACTTAATCCCCTTCTCTTTTTCTTCATTTTGGCTCGATTAGTTTTTCATTAAGAGTATTTTAACCCACACCCAAAATCTAAAACTTGTTATTTGATGTTTCCATGGTGAAAATTCGTAGATTGAGGCTAACGCTTACATTAGGTAAATATAAACTCTCCTTTTTGAGGTATTTCTGCTAGTTTGAGACCCCAATGATTGGATTATAGTATGGGTATTAATTTTTCACTAATTTGCTTAGGATTTAGGGTGATATATTGAAGTTTCTAGTAGATGACACTTCCATTCCGAATTTTAGGAATTAGTAGTGGCTGGGGAGATTTTGTACCACTGGTGGCTTTTTGTAAATTTGTCTTCAAGTAAGGTAACTGAGACTATATTAATTCCATGCGTATATCTGTTTTAATTTTATATTTGATGTACATGAATGATTTGAAATGTTGAATGAATTGGTTGGCTATCTATTGTATTATGATTGGATCTTATGAGTCCATGGTGGAGCTGTGGTATAGCTACCACCCGTGCATGTGTTTTGATCAAGCACCGGGTTATGATCAAACCCAAGATGCGCTGAGCTCTGGTTGTGCTCAATGGGGAGTAAGTGCCATGGACGAGCCTCTCCTAGTGTTATTGGCCTTTAACATGTGAAAATATGATTGCTAGTATGGGATAGTAATCATGATAGCCTAATTGTTTCATTTACTGATATGACTGGTATATTTTCTTATGCTTATGTGAAATCATGCATATATGTTAATTAAACTGGAATATATGATGGAATTTGTCTTAGTTACTGAGATTTGCATCTCACCCTGTTTCATGGGATTATACTTTTAGGCGAAGGCCCTTCGGGTAAGGATAAGGGGAAGCAAGTGGATAAAAATCTATGAGCTTTAGCTATGTGTGGAAGAAGCTACACTTGGGCTAATCTAAGTAGAGTAGATGCAATTTTGTTAATTGTTTATATAGCATCATCATGTAATCATATTGCCAAGTGTAGGCGTTTATATTTTGATTAGTTGGAATGTATTTATTAAGGAGTTAAGTCTCAATCTAGCTTGGTTTTGGATGTATGAACTTTGTTGAATTCATGATCTGGTTTACTATTGGGAATGTCATTATAGGATATATGAGATTGTTGATTTGAATAAGTGATGCATGAAATCTTTAAAGGAATGTATATTTGAATGATAATTGCTAGAAACTTATGAAATTCTACTATTTTTAACCTATGAGTTACTAGCATATGGTAGTTGGATGAGTAGGGATTTATACTTAAGTTTTGAATTGGTAATGGTAGATTAGTTGGAAAATTAAGGTACATAAATACCATTAGAGTTGCATAAATTAAGGTAGAGTGGCCCTAAGGAGTTATTGGAAGGAGAGTGGAGAGTATAAGACAAGATTTTAGGAGTTGTAGGATCAGAAGGCATTTTACCGCGGCCAATAAAGGCGAAGTTGTCCAGAGAGGTACTAGAGAGTAATTCGTTGCAGCAAAATGTGGAATTAGCCACAACAAAATGTGAGAGGCAAAATTAGGAGTCGTCCAAAGGGTAATTCACCATGGCCAAATGGGAATTGGCCATAGCAAACTTTTGCGAGAATTTGTCGGGCATTTCAGAGAGGAATTAGCTGCAGTAAAAAGGGAAATTGGCCACGGCCCATAGTGAGAGATGAGCAAGGTAAGTTTCAGGAGACTTCCTCACCGCGACGCCATGTAGGTTAGCCACGGCAAAGGTCCAACTCGCCACTGTGAAGTTAAGGAGTGAATCCGAGAGTAATTGGCCGCGGCGCAAGGATATTTAGCCGCGACTAACAATTCCAAGCCTTCATTCTAACCTAGAAATCTTGGTTTTTCATATGGTAACCTTAAGGGGTGACTTAGAAACATTGGTAGAAGATTTTTGTGAGTTGAATCGGTAATAGAATCAAAGGCTTATAAATGAATATTTGTTTCCCCGATGTACATAAGTGCTTGTAATTATACGGTTGATGACTCTAATAACATTAAGATTCAAATTTTCTTGTATTTTCTGAAAGTAATTAGTCGTAATGTCTTGTTACCCCAATTTATGATTATTAATCACATATTTAACCTTAATTACAATGATTAGAAGTTAGGGTCATCACAGATTCTACATTTACAAGAATAGCAACATACCAATTCACTAATGTATGGGTTCATGTGTCTAGTAGCTAACCACTTATAGGAACCACGTGGAAAGGAGCTTTGGTGGATGAAACAAGATGCAACTAGTCACAGGGTTGAAGAAAATGAAGGAAGCAACGTGGGATGGTGAATAGAGAAGAAGCTTTATGAGGAATTCACACAATGCCATGAGTCCAACCTTCATACACCAACACTCACTTACACATGTAGCAATCCCATCAAATCACGTGGAATAAGCTGCAGAATGAAGGAAGAACAAGCAAAACAGAGGAGGCAAGTGAGAAATACAAAGGAGCTTGCCACGGGTTGAAGGGATTAAGGAAGAAGGAGGCTCGAGTTTCTGGTTTTAGAAAGAAGAAGCTTGAAAGGAGCTTGCATGGAAGCAGAAACAAGAAAGCAACACGTAACAAAAGAAGTTAAGGGGCAGCTAATGTGGAAATGTGAGCAAAATAGAGGAGAAGAACCTACGGGAAGAAGCAAATAGAGAAAAAGCCACGATTTGAGAAGGATTATCACGTGGTACAGCAGCACGTAAGAAAGAGGCGAGTTGAAAAAGCTAGAAGCAGCCACATGGAAATTATGTAAAGAGTAGTTGCATGAGGAAGCACAAGCTGAGTTGAAAGTTGAAGCAACAATCATGTAAAGAACACATAGAAGCAGCCAACGTGGAGAAGCTTGAGAGAAGGAGAAGCCACGTGGAGTTGACGTGAAGAGTGTAAGGTTGTAGAAGGAAATAAAATTAAACAAAGCCACATTATTATTAAGAAAAGCTAAGCATAGAAGAAATACATATGGGGGAAGCCACGAAGATGAGAGTTTCACGTGGAAATAAATGAAGGAACATGTAAGGAGCTGGGAGCTGGCTGGAGAGAACGCTGACTTGTAAACACGTGAAGAGGAAATAAGAAGCTCATATAAGAAGGCAAATGGAAGAAGGAATACTTAGCTGGGAATGATAAAAGCAAGCCACATGATTATTGAAGTGAAGAAGACGTGGGTTTGACGTGGCAATTGAAAGAAATGCAAATGCATGGGTTTGACGTGGAATAAAAAGCACGTGAGGGAGATTATTACATTCGGGTAGAGGCTACATTCTAGGCCACATTCATCCATCACATCATTCACGCCCCCTTCGTCCATCCTTCATCCAGAGACCACACTCCACACCATTTTCATCCACTTCCTCCATCTCCTTCCATTCAAATGAAGCTCTAATCTTCTATCTGTGACTAGCAAGGAAAAAGAACCTTGGAGAAACTTGAATCCATAGATGAGCAATATTTTTTTGCTAAGATTTTCTTAATTTTTCAGCACTTTTCTTTCTTATATGCTCTTAGTTAAGATTGTATTGGATTTGGAATGTGTGTTGTCTATAGTTAGTGGCTGGTTAGACACTAATTAGGATGTTTTTTGTTGATTAATTAGTTAGATTGAACACTGAATTTTACACTTTCCTTTAATTTCCCATGTATGCCATGAAGGTGTTCGATGAAATGCATGAGTGAAATTATGAGCTTTACTATTTGATTTAAGGATTCATTGGAGTTTGGTTGGTTAATTAAACATCCTAAGGTGTTAATTCAGAGGCTAATTGATCAATTAATCATTCAATTCAAGTGTTCATAGATCTTAATCACAAGAAATAGTAATTTAATGGTAGTTAAGGTCTCAATTAACATCAAATTGGTAGGTTCTTGAATCTTAAGTGGTAATTCAAGATCATTTGCCAATGGACACAATTAAAGACTCTTAAGCCAGAATTAATCACAATTGGATTAGGATAAAGATAGTGGATACCAAGGGACGAATCCAAAGTTAGTCACAAGCCCATTATTAACCATAATTCATCCAATTGGATAGAGTTTAGGAACTTTATTTTAATTTCATTTTAGATAGTTTAAGTCAATCAAACCCCCCTAATTTAGATAGTTTTTAGGATCTTTTAACATTTAGAAAACCCAATTGAACATTGAATTCCATTTCCAAGGGAGATGACCTAGATTCTGCCCTATATTACATATAATATCCAACCTAGTTTATTTTAAAGGTTGCATGACACGACCCGTTAGTATGCTAGCATGATTTTATATGCTATGATTTCATGATAAGATATTATATTTTCAAATGAATGTATGATGTTTGTTTAAATTTGCTTGAGTGTGAAGAGGCCAAGAACTCTTGACCATGGTGAGCAAAGCAAAGAGTTTCCTAAAAGCAATATGAGCTCCCAAGAGTATAGTTGAGTCTAAGAATCTCTTAAAGAATGGGTCCAAAATCCATGAGGAAAAGTGTGAGTCCAATCCATTCACTCGGTGAGCTCTTGAATGTCTTGTATAACTTGTTCACATGCCAAGGTTGCTTCTTGAATGTGTATGACTTCTATGATATCCATGCATGCATTTTCAAGACTTGCTTTGCATATATTATGTATGATTGAATGAGAGATAAGCTATTGGGATTCTTTGAATCTCATTCCCTCCTCTCCAATGATCTCACATGCTAGGTGGACCAAGTAGACAAGGTAATGGAAGCCAACCACCTTGAAGGAAAGAATTTGATAACCAAGTGTTTGAATTTTGTCACTTTAAGGCCATATTTATGTCAATTGTTGTAATCCAATGATGTATATGGTCCATGACCTCTTGGACATATATAATTATGATCATATGTGATGTATAAAAGAATGGATATGATATGTCAACCCTAGAATATAAATTGGGCATGTAATGCAAGGGAATGTTTCTTGAAAGCTTGATGTGTGTGCATAATTACGTGTGGTATGGCCAAAATGAGAGGCATGGAGTTTGGAAACATTTGGGTAACTCCCACAAGTCCTAAATGTATTTTTATACTTGCCCAAAAGGTGTCAAACCCTAAGGAAAGCCATTTGGTCACTTTGATATCTCATATGGAGCCAAAAATGACAATAATGAAACCCTATATTATTTTTTAGCCAAATGAGTTCTTCTTGATCTGAGATTTGGCATGCAATTAGAGCTTATTGAGAACTTTTTGAAAAGATAAAGAATATAATTTTTAGAGGTTTATAAAATATTTGATGAATTTTTAAATTTGACAATTTTTATGATTTTGGTCTGCTGCACTATTTATTAGGTCTGAAAATAAAATCTATCACATAGGGCCCAAATAATGTCCAATTGTCATGAAATTTTATACAAAGAAACTAGACATTCGCTGTGACTCATGCCAACTAGAAACACCTCATTTGGAGGTCTAAAGAGGGAGATGTGAATTTTTAAACATTTTGTTCAGTATCAGGAGTTTTACCCTACCTGTATTACTGTTTTATTGAATCCCAAGATTTGAGCTACTTGAACTGGTCTGGAAATATTTTTTCCCTCTAACTAACATCCACAGATTTTCATATTGGTATCATTTACATGAATTTAATTTTTTTTAAAATTGATTGGACATTTTCAAAATTTGCTATAGGAATCTGTGATAGCATCAGAAGATAGTTTGACCTTTGGACCTTTTCAGATGTCAAAAGTTCTCTGTGATAGATGTTATGGCTAGACATATTTTTAGTGTTAAGTATACATCCATAGCTTTCTAAAATGACTAAGAATGTATGATTTTGATTTTTCTAGAATTAGTTATGATTTTCCAAAATTTGGTTAGAAAAGGGGACAAATCTGACCGAAAATGAATATCCATATTTTATGCTTCATTTCAGTTTTCTTGAGGTGTGGATCACATTTTATGATGCAAATGAGTTGTATCCATAAATATGAGAATGTATAGTATGAACTTACATGGTCCACGTGATACCGATAAAAATTTTTATACACGACACAATGCAAAAAATTATATTATTTTAAGCTTCCTTGTGTGAACGTGAACAAATTCCTCTACGGGGCCTCTCTGGAAGAATAGGAGTGAACTGATAGAGATGGATAAAGGGCTTCAAGGAGTTATCACTTCTGGCCACACCAACCCTTTCAACTCCGAGATGGATTTCTCAATCAACATCGAGAAGGGCCTCCCACCCCTGGAGGTAATCCTCAAGGATTACAGACTTATCCAACAGGCGAGAATGCTGGTCCCGAATCCGGTTCTGGATCGAGGGAAAGCACTGACTTTACTACTACCTCCACTGGGTGGTCAATCAAATCAATTGGTGAAACTACTGCTTTATTTTCTGCACTGAAACCGAAATTGCTGCTACTTTGATTCATATGCTGGTGGTGAGTCAAATGCGACTTCATAGACGGGGAGAACCAACCTGGCCAACCTACCAGGTTAGTTGCTCGGAGGACTAACTCATACCCGTCCCCCGCGTTACCTAAACGTCAGTAGCATGTTGGCGTGGAGCTGGCGATCCGCGGCAAAAAGGCTTAGGGGCTCTATGAATTGAATTTCCCGGCCTGGTCGAAGTCTTTTGTAAAGCAATTCCCTTTTTCCCAATCTCCTCTATCTCGCATGATGGGGCGAAGGGAAGAGAATTTCAAATCTGGCCAGTGAAATGTGAACAGTCTTAAAATTGAAAGGCAATGTCTTAGTCGAAGAGTCTCTATCCGCTGTGGATCAATGGGCTATAGTGAAATGGCCACATTCCCGATCCAATGCTATTGATCCAGGAGAGTTTACCGGGTAATGGGCAACTGATGAAGAAATTGGTTCAAGATCAACCACTTCAATTTCTGAGTCAACAAAGCCAACTGGCCCAGATACTAGCTTAGATGCTGCTACCTCTACTGCTGGTGATGTCTTCGCCCATTCAAGCAAGGTAGGTAAATATGGATGATATACTACAGAATTCGGATCAGCTCAGGCTCCGAAAGAGAATATGAATATGCAAAAATGGTCATCTTCCATATCTACTCGATAAAACGACTATTAAATGGTGAGATCATTAGCGAGATCTTCAAGAAGAGCTCGAAGGGGGTCGAAACAAGAGAGTGGTTCTGGGTTGCTGAGCTTTCCAGGACGGATGGATTAAGCAGAAGCATAAGGGGGGGCTGCGTCAGGCGAGGGCATCGAAGTTCAGTCTCAAAGGTCAGCGTTTTAGCTTGTTCCTTGTTATAGCAAATAGTAGCGCCAAGGTGAAGCTCCTGGATCCGTAGCTCGGTAAAGGAATGAAAGAAAGAACTTAGCCTTGGTAGATCAACTCAAGGTACTGATAAAGCTAGTAACAACGCGGCTTCAAATGAACAAGAAGAACCACAGAGAAGGGGTTGGGCTAGTAAGAATCGGTGAATGTATCTGTTGTATACTTTTTCCATCCAAACCACAAGTTGAAAGGGCTAGTCTTCAATGGTTAAGTTTAAACACTCGCTTCGAAATTTTAATAAGGAAGTTATGATCGGTAGCTCACTTAAGGTTCAAGGACAAAGTAGCATTGTCTGAGCTAAAATTCCCCTGTCTTTTGTCTCATCTTAGGCCAGCTTGTTCGTTGCCTCACCCTCTGTCATGAATGTTGTACATGATCTTGTCTGCCTTAGCCAAGTCAGACATCTGACTAGCACACCATCTCTTCCTCTTCTTGTGAGTCAGTCTTGACGACTCCCTCTGCGGTAGAGAAGTCCGTTGATCATGTGTAGTTGATCACTTGTTGTGGCTTAGGGAAGGGTTGTTTGTCCTGAAGCTGCTGCTTCTTCTCGCACTTTCCGTAGGTGCTATCTTAACTATTGATAAAAACAAGCCCCTTTTCGTAGTGAATTAAGCGAACTGTGAGAGAATGGAATGATCCAAGGAACCTAAGACTGGCTTTCCGACCCTATCAGACTTTCTCTAGCTCATACACCCGGATCTAAGAGGGACCTCTTAGTTAGCCATGATATACCGCGTAGTGGGGCACCCTTAACGTTTAGGCACTAAGTTATACAATTTTCGGGTTGATTTTCACGCCTTTCATTACTTTGTAAGTACTCCAGAAGAACTTTCTTGTGAATATGGTACATCGGCATTGGTATTCAATGCCCTTCTTCCTCCAACCCTGAGTTCCAGTGAGACCAGCCGAGCCAAGCGAGTCCAATAACAGCTTCGTCAATAGCTTCGGATATCCCTACAACAGCTAAACTTGAGGATGGCACTTGCACTTGGGTTGGGAGCTTTCCCTTCTCTATGGCTAATTCCTCGCTGGCCTTGAGCCTTTTGCCTGCTTCATCTGCAGATCGGATTCTCGGCATCAAATCAATAAGTCAGGGCTGGGCCTTTCGGCTCGATATTCACTCACAAAACAAAGAAGTGAATCTGGAAGTCTAGCCTTTTGGCTTAGTGTTGAGTTCTTCCTTATAGGCTTCCGGGGAAGAAGATCTCTTTCTTTCTTTAGCAGCTGAGGCGTGAACAAGAAGACCAGGCTCTCGGCATCTCAGAATCAGAAGGAAGGTCTCATTCCAGTTTGATTTCCATGCCTGCAGGAAAGATAGAAGATCGGGAACGCCGAATCAATCATGAAGTTCTACCCTTGGTACCGAGCGAGGATTGGGGGATCATTTTCATCCGAATCGCCTTGCTCTGCTCTAATATATTTTCCTTTCACTCGTTAGTTGAAATGTAAGATCTTGAGCTCACTGAACACCTACCTAATCCACTTTTAAGAGAAAGCTTTTCATGTCAACTGACTCTAGCTCTATCAATTCCTTCCTTTAATCTGCCTTGATCCTATATACACGATACCACCTTCCCAAAAGAAACTGATTCAACCTGAACTACGTGAGAGCTCAAAGCTAGTCGAATCCTTACTTTTTGTTATCCCGCTCCTGAGCCATAGCCACTAGGATCAGAAGTTTCAGCTACTGACTTTAGATCACTTTCATCCGCATCTCTTTCTTTTGTTTCCTTCTCTTATGCCGGGGGGGGGAGGAATTGAATCTGGCCTCTTTCGCCCTGCCTGGTCAGCATCCTCTTTCGATTGATTGCTTTCCTGCGAGATGGCTTATTCCTAATATGCACTGGACTATTCATGGTTCGACCTTTGAAGAAATCGCTTTATGACTCGATGGAAATATAGGCTCTTAAAGAGTTCTTGCTCTCTTGTATAACGGCAAAGTCATTCAAATGCTTTTTTACGGTTGCATGATGAATTCCCTAGTGGCAATTTCCTTTTATGTTAAAAAAGCCTATAATAGTCTCCGGTCTCGCCTCCTCGGAGTTTGACCTTGATGATCCCCATTCTCCAGCCATGAAAGTCAAGTTCAAAGGAAGAGCCTCCACCGCAGTAGCAGCAACCGGGCTTAGTCACTTTCATTCATGCTTATAGAATTAGAATAAAACAATTCACATTGCCTCGTCCTCTTTCATGAATAGGCATCCCGGCAATATTAATAAATAGATCAATCGGTCTTGAAAGTCCTTCTCGCAATCATCAACCCATCGCTAGCCAGTCAGCCACCGGGGAAGGAAGCAGCGAGCGGGGAGAGCGAGCTCCGAGTATGATAAAGCAAAATCAATTAGAAAATCGACATCGAACTTTTTCAGTAAAGGAGAGTATAGAAGGGGAAGTAGGTGAGTGACTCGCGGACTGAACCGCCGACCTGCTTTGACTATTCCAGGTGATGTACCTGCTTTTTTCTTGCTCCTTCGTGAAAATTATGAATGTGAGAAATGTAAATATTGTGATATGAGCTAGAAATATATGGTGTTACACCATAATATTTGGACCACTATATGGAACACATTGCTTATTTGTTGGCAATGTTTAGAAGCCAACTAGCAATCTCTCACTTGGTCTGAATGACTTAACGTTTTCTTAAATTCATGAATATGTATTCTAAGGAAGAGAAAACTCAATGCACGAATCATAATGGTAAGTTTTTTATATACAAGTGCTACCTTCCATGTATTACAATGCATTTATCTTCTTTAACCAACTATAAACTTAATGAATAGCCTTATTCTAGGTTCTTTTAATGCTATTTTTTTCTAGACATAAATGTATATATTAAAATGAGAAAAATAACTCAAATTGAATAAAAATTTTATTACAAATAATATATGTATATATACATCAAAAACTCAATACGGTATCATGTCCCATCATAGATACATGATCCTTAAACACTGATGGTGGCATATCTCTCATTAAAGGATTAGCTATCATTAATTCAGTACTAACGTGTTCAATGGTGACTTTATTTTCTCTAACACATTCTTGAATGACTAAGTAAGATGTATGTGCTTTGACTTCCACTTTTATTACTCTTAGTCAGAAAAACCATAGTTGAGTTGTCATAATAAATCCTTAATAATCTAGAAATTGAATCCATAATTTTAAGTTTAGAAATAAAGCTTTTTAGCCATACATTATGCGAAATTGCCTCAAAACAAGATATGAACTCAGCCTCTGTGGTAGAAGTAGCAATCAAAGTTTGCTTTGCACTCCTCCAACATACGATTCCACTAGAAAACATGAAAATGTAATATGATGTTGATTTCTATGAATCAACACATCCAGCAAAATTTGAATATGAGTAGCCAACTACCCAAGATTCTCAATTGTTTGCACATTAGCATGTAGTCTTTAGTACCCTTAAGATACTTCATCACCTTCATTTTAATTCTTTAATTATCCATACTTGGATTACTCTAATATCTCCTTGACATTCCGACCGCAAATGTAATGTCAGGTCTTGTACAAATTTGAGCATACATAAGGCTTTTTATAGGAAAAGCATATGAAATGTTACACATTTGTTCCTTTTCTAGATCATCCTTTGGACATTACATGTCACCCTTCACAATGGGTGCTACACTTGGTGAACAGTCTTTCATTTGAAACCTCTCTAAGACCTTATTGATATAGGTTTCTTGTAATAGACCTAAAATATATTGAATTCTATCCCTATGAATCTTAATGCCAATGACATAAGATGCCTCACCTATATCCTTCATGTCAAAATTCTTAAAAAGAAACTATTTCACCTTATATAGCAACCCCTTATCATTGGTTGTAAGCAATATGTAATCCACATACAATACAAGAAAATAGATTTTACTCCCACTAACCTTCTAGTATATACATTGATCCATGACATTCTCCATAAATCCAAAATGAGGAGATAACATCATGAAACTTAAGATATCATTGGAGAAAGCCTATGTCAATCCATATATAGATGTCTTAAACTTGGATACTAAGTGTTCATGATCACTAGAGGAGAATGCTTCAAATTGTTTCATATATATCTCCTCCTCTAGGTCTCCTTTGAGGAATGTCGTCTTTACATCCATCTCATATAATTTTAAATCAAAATGGGCAACAAATGCCATTATCACACGAAGGAAATCTTTCTTAGATACAGAAGAAAATGTCTATGTAATTGATTCTTTCTCTTTAAGTGAATCCTTTAGTCATGAGTCTTGCTTTATATTTCTTAATATTGCCTAATGAGTCTTTTTTTGTCTTATAGACCCATTAACATCCAATGGCCCTAAAACCATTAAGTAACTCGATAAGATCTTAGACTCCATTAAATGTTATGGAATCTATCTCTTCCTTCATAGCATTCTACCACATTTGGATTCTCTATAACTGATGGCTTGTGAAAACATCTTAAGATCATTTTTGGCTCTTATGTTGTAGTCAGATTCTTGTAGATACATAGTATAATCACTAGGAATTGCTGACCTCCTTGTCCTAATTGATCTTTTTAATATTGGGTTATTATCTTCTTAGGAAGCATGTTCCTTAACTAGGTGCTTAATAGTTTTTGGTAATTGTTCAACAACCAAATTAATATGGTCATGGTCAACAAGTTATGGATCCTCAATGATTAGCTATTCAATATCCTTTCATACTTTGGGGGTATTGATCACAACTAGTCTATCACTTGATGTGAAAGCTTGAGAACCATAATGATCATTTTCAGTATCTAAGTGCTGAGTTTGATCATTTCCACTGATCAAGTTTTTCTCAAGAAATTTTACATTTCTTGATTCTACAATCCTAGTGCTGTGAGATGGATAGTAAAATTTATATCTCTTATACCTTTCAGCATATCCAATGAAATAGCTACTAATGGTTCTAGGGTTTAGTTTCTTCTCTCGTAGATTGTAAATCTTAACCTTAGACGAGCATTTCCAAACTCACATATATCTTAAACTCGGCTTCCAACCTTTAAACATCTCAAATGGTGTCTTTTTAACAACTTTGGTTGGAACCCAGTTAAGAATATACACAGCCATCTTAAGGGCTTCAGTCTACAAGAATTTAGAAAGTTTAGAGCTACTAAGCATGCTCTGCATCATGTCTAACAATATTTAATTTTTTCTTTTACCTACACCATTTTGGTTTGGAGACCTAGGCATGGTGTATTGGACATCAATCCAATATTCTTGAAGAAATCTAGCAAATTGATTTGGTGCTTGTCTATCTTTAATGTATTTTCTATAATACTGATCACTTCTATCTGATTTTACTATTTTAATTTGTTTATCACATTGTTTCTCTATTTTTGCCTTAAAAACTTTACAGCCATCAAGTGTCTCATTTTTTTTATTCAGCAAATAGACATACATGTATCATGAGTAATCATCAATGAAGGAAATAAAGCATTTTGGACTATTAGAGTTTAAATCTGGACTACAAATGTCTATATATATGATTTTTAGTATGATTAAACTCCTCTTGACACCTTTCTTAGTCTTATTGGCCTACTTTCTCCTAATACAGTCTATATAGGTTTCAAAGTTAATAAAGTTAAGTGTACTAAGTATTTTATCTTTTACTAATATTTTAACTCTTTTCTATTGAGATATGACCTAACCTATAGTCACAATATAGAGGAATTTTCATTAGTAACACATCTCGTAATATTAATGCTATTAGAAACATGCATTGAATAATTAGATATACTATCTTGTAATTGAATTTGAAAAAGACCATAAAAAATTGTGCCATTACTAACAAGACTACATTTATAAAATAATTTAAACATATTATTTGAAATTTCAAAAGAGTATCCAAAAGATATAAGTTTTGAAACAGAAATTAAATTTCTAGAGAAACTTGGTACATAAAAGGTTCTTTCCAACATTAAACTAAAAGTAGTATCTAAAACTAATATGCAAGTTCCTACAACTTCTACTAATGAGTCCATCTTGTTGCCTAAATAGATGTACTGCTCACTGCCCACTGGCTTCTTTTGGTTTAGAAAGCCCTATAAAATATTAGAATTATAGATTGTAGAACCAGAATCAATCCACCATGTGTTACTACTAACATGTAACAACTCTAACTCTTAATCAAGCTAATTAAATAAAATTGTACTCTTAATCATTATTACTTAAGATATAATATGGATAATAGTTTAGTAACAAATGAAAGTACAAAAAAATTTGAACCTTTAGATTATTAATAATTATTATCAAGATATATATGAGGGTTAAGGTCCATAAGGAATTTAAAACCTCATTGAACACCTTCATCTCACACAACAAAGATTCCAAAGAGAGTCAAATTCATATATGAAGGTTTACAAGTCATTGGCAATCATTATCATGATAGAAACTAGAACTTAATGGCTAAAACAGGGGTTTAGAGAGTTGGGCCATGACTCAAAAATTTTTCGCCGCAATTGAGTTCAATTATAGAACCTTGAAACTAAAAATATAAACTAGCACTGCAGCCTAAAGATCCTGCACCACAACTCAGTTCGAGACTAGAACTAATATCCTCACAAAACTCGATCCTTGTCATGGCCTAAACTATCCACGCCATGGTGAGGCACCCCCTAGGCCTCATTGTACACTAATTTCTTGAGTCTTGCCATGGCAAGCCTACCTGGTGTCGCAGCGAGAAAGCCTACTAGAACAACTCTCACCCTTTTTTTTTTAATTTGTATTGTAGTGAAACCCACTATGCCACAGTGCGTTTCAGTACTATAACTCTTTTGGGCTAAATTTTTTGGCTTACGCTATGGCAAAACACACTATGCTACAACGAAGTTTGGTTCTGTAACTCTTTGGGCCATGACTTAAGTGGTTTGGTTGTGACTTAGGCTTCTCCTAATCCTAAACTCTCCAAGGTGTGAATCATGATATATGTGTTGCCTCAACCCCCACAATTTCCAAGACTGCTACTCTAAAGCTAATTTCCAAGATGTTTAGAGCATATATCCTCACAAAATCTTCAATTAAGGGTTTTTCATAATGCAAAAGCTTATAAACTAAATTATTCCAACTAAACTTCATATTATATCAACATATACTTTTTCAAGTAACAACCTAAAATGTGCAGTTTCTTATATATGACCTCAACCCACTTTGAGCAAGTTTTAAGGGACTAATTAAATATATTCTTACACACAATGCTTTAAGATAACCTCAAATGTAAAATATGGCTATAACATTTCCTAAATTCACATATAAAACATATATAATAGCAAAATCTATATGACAAAACCATGACCAAGGGTACCATCAATGTCATAGTCATAACCTCTTATTGATAAGCATACATTCTATATCAGTTCATATTTGCTCTAAAAATGCCATTACACCAAAGTCATTATAAATTAAAGCCTAGTCTTAGGGAATTTATCTTAAGTTACAAAATATCAAAATACCTACACTTGGCAAAAATGAATATATCATGATGCTATACAAGTTAAGTTAGACAAAAATTAGTATTTATACAAAAACCAAAAGCATCCAAGTGCAGAAATCCCACACAAGCCCTAAAATTAGAGATGGTCATCCATTTGCTTCTCCTTTTCTTTAGTTGAAGAACCTCCACCTGAAATTATTAGCCCATGAAATAGGATGAGATATGAATCTCAATAACTAGAACGAAATTCCATACATGTGTGCAAATTAATCAACATAAATGCATTTTATACCAATAAATACTAGAATCATTAATTCAATCAACAAATGAATTAGTTAGACTACTAATGCCTACTATTTTATACTAGCAATTACATACAATATGTTAATGGCCAAAAACAAAGAAAAAGACCCGTCCACAGTACCAATTCCCTATTGAGCATGCTCACAGCTCAAGGAATTCCATTGAGTCTGATCACAACTCAGTATACAATCACGATACAATGCACGGGTGCCAGCATGATCATAGCTTCATCAAGGACATGCTTATGATCCAAAACATCAAGTAGCTAACCAATCATTTAACATAAAAAACATATGTATGCAACAAATATATGGCTAAAATTAATATATGCATGGAATTAAAAGTAAACCCTTAATTACCTCACTTAGTTGTACCAATTTCCTTAAAAACCAAGAATAAATGCCAACACTCTAAAGGTCCTAAATTATCGAAATACATTATTCACAATAGAAACCTTATGCCCATTCATTCTAGTCATTATAATCTACTAAAAAACACTTATCCACATCTCTAATGAGTTCTAAAATTTGAATTTAACCCCTTCAACACCAGAAATTACAATGGTTCACTCTAAAGTCTAACAAATTCACACATTGACAAAACCCAATATAAAAATAAGTTATTGGGGTAAATTTTTAGCATAATAATACATCAAAATAGAAGGTAGTACTTACCTAATAGTCCCTTTGACCTCAAAAAATCATGTAAGAAATAACAAAACACCCATTTTTAGATTTGAGATAAAATGAAAATTCACCAAACACAAAACTGATTGGACCAAAATATAGATAAAGATAAGAGGATCAACTTTTATATAACTCATCTTAGTTAAATCTCCCTCTAAGAGTGCAAATTATAGCCAAAATGTGAAAAAAACTCTAGCCTCCTCTTACATATACAAATTTCTCTCCTTCCTTTGGCTGAACAAGTGTTTGGTCTGTAAAATAAGGTATAAGACTGCACTAAAATTAGGCTTTTGAATTGATATAGGCTGACCCAAGAGCCCTTGGTCCAATTGGGCCTATAATCTGCATATTTGGCCATAGGTACATGGGTTCAAGTAGGTCCAAATAGGTTAGGCCTCTATAAAAATGAAATTGGGCTTTTATAAATGGTTTTTTGCATAAATAAATTAATCATAAGGCCCAAGCATTAAATGTTCACTTCTACTTAATTAATTTTTCTTAATGAAGTTTAATCCACTATTAAATTTATTTTCATCTAGCATTGGTCAATAATTATTATTTGTTTCAAAATGCCCAAAATTAACATTTCCTATAACTCATTTCAAAATTCTCACATTAATTCCTTATTTTCCCAAATTTATCTACTTGATTTTCTTTAATTTTCTTAATTAATTTCATGATGTTACATTGATATGGATTGTAGAATCAAAATCAATCCACCATATATTACTACTAATATCTACCATATTAGATTCATAACAAAATAGTGAAATTGAGTTACCTTTCTTTTTTAGCCAAGCCTTAAATTTGATGCAATCCATCTTCACGTGCCCCTTCTTTTTTGTAGAAGAAACACTTGGATTCCTTAATAATGTTAGCTTGAATGGGTGTCTTGCCCTTTCCTTTTAGTGTAGCTTGTCTTTTGTTTTTTCCTTGTATTGCCATATGTGCACTTTCTCCCATCTTTATTATAAGCCTTCCTTTTCCTATACACACATGGTCAGAAGCTCATTAATTAACCATTTCTCCTTATGTGTATTGTAAGAGATTCTAAAAGACTCATATTAATGTGGTAAAGAATTAAAGATGTAGTGCACGAGGAAAGATTTGGACATATCAACTTCGAGTGTTTTCAACTGAGTTTCCATATCTCTCATTTGCATGATGTGTTCTCACATACCTCTTATGCTAGTAAGCCCTATAAATGATAACCTTATTATCAGGGTACTTGTCAAAGCCTTGTCTAAAGATTCAAATTGTTCATCAATGGCTTTGAGCAAGCTTTGGACATTTTGATGCTCTCCAATAGACCTACAAACACTAACAGATATTTTAATTTTGATACACATTATACTAAGGCAATTTAATCGCTCCCATCATTCATAAAGGGTTACAACAGATGCATTACTAATGTTTGTGGGTTTAGGAGGTTTAACTTTTCTAATTGCATCATCAACGTTCATCTACCCTAATTAAAGAAGTATTATCTCTTTCTATATTTTATAGTTATCATTAGTCAATTCAAGAACTTAAAAGTTGGAGATATTCAAAGGTTAAAAACTTGCACAAAGTTTACATGCTATGTTAGTAATTTAAGGTAGTTAAATATTCCATATGACATGTGTTTACTAATGCAAAGCATATATACCAAATCATGAGTCTAGTAACAAATAAAGCTACTTGTGGGCTAAATTTAATTTGATTAGGTTCATGTATAGAACAGTGAAACTAGTAAATTATATCCCTTATCTTAATTCATGTGGGTAAATTAAGGTAAAGGAAAATTTACTATCTCACTCTAATTAATCATAGAAAATATGATAACATTCCTATAGGATAATGATTATCATACTAAATATGATTAATTGCAATTTGATGCCATTTTTCCTTTATATAATTATAGCATTTAATGTATGATTTTAAAATAATTAGAGGTGCTGTGACTAAACTTTAATTAGTCTAAAATTATGCTAATAATATGATATCTTAATTTTAACTAAATGCTTGTATATGACCAAATATTAATGCATAAATAAGCTTGGCATAATGTGAATCTAATTAATTAATTAATCAACTAAACTAAATGTGACTAACAATTAATCAAAATTCTCCTAATCAATTTAATCTAAATGTGCCATAAACATTGCCTAAAAATTAATTAACAAAAATTAGGCATAATTGAAATGACATCATAAATTAATTTCTTTTTTAAAATGTACCAAAATTGCCTAAAATAAATAATTTTTCAAAATTTAAGCAAAATTTAAAGGCACAAACATTAATTTTACAATAATGTTTGACAAAAGAATAATTAAACATTGTCAAAAATTAATTTAAGTTTGTCCAAAACAATTTTGTCAAAAATTGGATAAACTAAAATGTACTTAGTAATTTTGAACAAAATAAATGGCTAAAAAAATTATTTTCAAATTTAAATTAAACATTGGCTAATGAAAAATTTTTATCCCAAATTTTCAAATTTAACCCAAAATAAATAATTTTGACTTACTAAATGTTTTGTCTAAAAATTAAACCCAATGGATTATTAATTCAAAAATGCCAAAAAGACTCCCAAAATTTAGGCTTAAATGCCCAAAACCATAATCATTAAACCCAAGGCTAATCAATAGGGAGAAGAGTTCAGTAAATAAAACACAAAGAAATCAAAGATTGGATTAGGGTCTAAAAAGAAGAATTGATGACTTTAGTAAAAAATTTTTTTAAATGTCTGAAGTGTTTAATGATTTCAAAGCAAAACTTAATTGATTTTGCCCCATTAGCTTACAAAATCCTCCAGGCCCAAAAGTCTTTTTTTTTTTTTTAAGTTTCTAGATAGCCTAAAAATGCAACAAAAGGCCTAAAACTGAGAAACCCAAAACCAAACTAAATGGAACATTGCATTTCATTTAATTTGTGGCTAAACAACAAGTCATTTTAATAGGGGACAAAATTAGTGTTGCTGCCACATGAAATGACATGTCGTTTATGTTTAATAGTCAAAATGACATGCAACCTTCTTTGTCCCTAAGCTCTAGCCAGGTCACCTTGACTCGAATTCGATCCGTTTTGGACCGAATAACAACCTAGCCATTTCTTGCATTTTTGAGCTCATTTTCGAACACCTCCAAAGCCTAATTGTATTAGAAGTTCATAGGTAATGTAATTATAATCTTTAAATACAAAAATGGGGTATATGAAAAGCTTCCCAAATGATTTTAGAAAACTCAAATTTTTGAAGTTTTAAAATAGCAAGGCAGAGGTTCAAACTAATGGCTCTGATACCAAATATTAAATCTATATGGATATACAAGCACATATATAATATCTAGAAATTCAAAATGCAAAAAAGAAAAGACCTCCAACCATTGCAAGTTTTAAAAATATACTAAATACATTATAGTTGCTCTTTACGTGCAAGGAATCTTCCAAACTCTAGTATTCTAATGAATGATGGTGTGTGGTAGTGTAAAAAACAAGTTTTGGGACCCTATATCTATAGGCAATAAATCAATGGCACTTTCTATCAAAATGCCAATTATTTTGCAACGTTCATCCATGATACCATAATATTTAGACCACTAAATGGAGCACATTGCTTGTTTGTTGGCAATGTTTAGAAGTCAACTAACATATGTTCATAATATAGTCAAACTCTATTGTCTAATAATTTGTTATCAATGAATTTCATAATTGAATACACTATCATTTGTCCGTATGGCTGGCACCCAACCAATGGCCTACCCACTTGGTTTGGAAGGAAGGAAGTCAAGGTAAAGACTAACAAGGGGAATACCCAACAAATGTGGGTCGACTCAAATTCAACTTGAAGTTTATTAAAAATTTGGTTTAAAAAATATATATGTATATAAACTATTTTTTTATTTTTTATATGTTTAATGTATTAAATTTTTGGTTTAATTGTACTTTTTAATTTGTTAGTTAATTGGCTTTTTATTGTTAATTATAATAACATTATTTTTTTAATTATTAAATTTTATAAGATAGTAGCTAAATTTTGTTAAATTATAAAAAATTAAAGTTATCTTTAATTTTTTAAATAATCTATATGTGTGTGTGTGTTGTGTATTCTTTGGAGGGAATTTGTTATTGTTCATCAATTTTGGAATAATATTGGTTTCCTTTTATTTTGGACTCTATGCCACCTCTTTCTTTCTTTTTTTGTTACAGTGTATTTTAAAAAAAATGCCAGATTTTTCTAGTAAAACGTGAAAGATTGGTTTAATTGAATTCAAGAATTAAATTATTTTAAATAAATTAGAGAGATATTATTATTAATAAAAGTACTAAGTTACTTCTCTGAATAAAATAGAGGAACTAAAATATTATTAAACTTATAAATTAATAAGATAAATTTATACGACAATTTTTCCTTTAAAAAGGTTTTGTAAGTGAGCTTCTCTCCACTTTCGGGCAAAACAGAAAAGGTTCTCCTTTCGTTTTTTTTTTCCCACAAAGAATTGGTCCCTTTCAGCCAACCACTTGCATAAGAAAAAAGAATTAAAAAAACAAAGGGGGAGGGGGTTTCTTAATCTTCTTGTTGTGTAAGCCAAAGATATTAACTGGCATTTGAAATCGTCCTGGCCAATTCTCAGTGCCAAAATGTCAAGAAATGAGGCAGGTGTTTTCAAGTAACCAGATTGAGACAAAAATTCAAAAATTCAAAAAAAATACTACAAGTTGATTAATTATATAAAGTATGAACATATATAATTCTGTGGACTCTATAGTTACATTTGATATATATGCAAACCGCTGTGTAAAACAGGTGTTGATAAGGTTTTCTTAAGATATTAATTAATAACCTTTTTTCCAATATATTAGTAATTAATTATTAACTTTTTAAGCACTTAAAAACTTTATTAAAAAGTCAGTACGTGTTAGTTGTGTTAGTAATATTTAACGTGTTACTAACATCTTAAAATATTGTTAACATTTTATAAATATATGAATAATTAATTATTAACTTTTTTAAGCACTCAGAATCAAGAAGTAAGAACTTGTGATTCTCCCCCTTTTGCCAGCATCTTAAAAAAAAGTCACAACCACCTCAAAAGTTGATTGCAATTAAAATACACTAGTAACGTTTTGTAACATGCTACTGACATCTTTTTAATATCCTAATGTTATCTCTCTTTCGGATGGATACAGTTAAAACTTGAATTTACTCAGCAGACTCCACCAATTCAGAAGTACACGCTCTAGTCTTAATGGAATCAACGTGTGAGATTTTGAAATCAAAATACCTATTTCATGGAATTATAAACCAGTCAAAACCCAATAATAAATATAATAAAATACAAAATAAATTATAAAATTAAGTCGAGCAATAATAATAATAATAGTTTTCTATTATATTAGTTTCTATTGGGGCTTAAGTTATGTAGGAATAGAAGAGGAGAGTTAATCCAACAACAATGTATTATTTTGTCCAAAAAAACGGGTAGAGTTATAAGTTCTTTTTCTTTGTAAGTTAAGAAGAAGAAAATGACATTCTATCATTGTTAGTATACAATGATGTATTTACCAAGTGATGAGTTCTTGGTATTGTGCAAATCTTAATGTGCTTATTTGAAATTGATTAAGATTCATTTTCCTTTCATATCTAATGATATGTGCCAACTATTATTAGGTGTCTTAGGGTTAGTCAGGTTACCCTAGTAATATGAGTTTTGATATGGTGGGCTAATTTGCTCTATGCCTATGAGAATATTATACTTATAAGGCACCTATAATACTTGCTCTCAAATCCACCAATAAAGAGATGAGTTATGTAACACCATATATTTCTAGCATGCTTCCGATCATTTCTAAGTCTCACATGATCAATTGAACAAAAGGGAATGGAAAATGACATTAAAATAATGCTTTATTTCGCGTTACGTCGCGTATAAAAATTTCATTCAGTGTCACACGGACCATATGAGCTCATACAATACGTTCTCAGATTTAATTACATACATACAACTCATTTACATAACCAAAGTTGGCCCACAACTCATGGAACTCAAAGGGGACCATCAAATTCACACTCTTATTTTTAGCCAGAATTTCAGTTTTTTTGTCACAATTTGGAAATTCATAACTAAATCCACAAAATTAGAAATCCAACAAAATTTACCATTCCAGAAAGCTATGGATGTCTACCCCATGATAAAAATTTTCAGCTCATGAATCATTCAGGGGAGAACATTTGACATCCGAAAAGCCACTAGGGTTGCTGCTGTCTGGGCCACTGGTTCAGTTTACTGATAGGAAGTTTCAAAATTTGTAACTAATTCTAGAAAATTTGAAATTGTTCATTCTTAGCCATTCTGGAAAGCTACACATGTTTAATTTATTCTAAAAATATGCCCAAGCCATGAAACATAACACAGAAAACGTTTGACACGCAAAAAGGGGTTAAGGTTCGGACAGCTACTGGTACTGATGCAAGTGTCTGCTATAAACTTCGAAAATATCTAATTAATTCCAAAAAAATCTAATCTATGCAAATAATACCAATTTGGAAAGCTATGAATCTTAACTTTATGGTAAAAATAGACTCAAACTAGAGAAAGCACGCTTAGCTACCCAAATTTAATAGAACAGTGACTCAGGTCATGCTGAACTACTGCTACTGTCCTAGAAATTCAAAAATTCATATCTCTCAGCTCAGACCTCCAAATGAGGCGCTTCTAGTTGCTACAAATCACTGTAAATTCCTAGTTTCTAACTATAAAATTTCGTAGCCATTGGACTACGTTTGCCTATCAGATGACACAATTTCAAAACTGACCAAATGAATAGTACCAGTGCAAATCCGAAATTCTGATACCAACTTTGAAAAATCATAGAAAATTCCACAAACCTCCAAATGACCTGATCTTTGGCTTTCCAAAAAGCTCTAGGCAAGATCTACTTGCATGAAAAATTCCAAGTCAAGAAGAGGTCATTTGGTCTGATTTTGCCATAACTCAAGCTTATGGCAATTTTAGTCCTAACAAGAGGCAACTTTGGTTCAAATGAGACATCGATGGTTCCACACACATTTGAGCAACTTAGAAAGCATAAATATAGCATAAATAAGTCCCTCATAAGGTCTAAACTCTCATGCAACTCAAATTCACCATGCCACTTCCATAAAGATGCATACACAGATGGGCTCCCAAGTGGTCAAAATACATAATTCTACTCATTAGACTCTATTCTTGATACATACACTAACTTTACATAGTTTTACACTTGTTCAAAGTGTCATGGCTCAAAAAATAACATTTACATATGTACTTTTATATTCTAGTCATCATAGTATATCAAAATAGAAAGGTTTGTCAAGAGATGGAGATTTAAGCTCCTTGGCTTCCATCCTTTGGATCTTGAACTCCACCTAGATCATATGAGATGAGAGAAAGGAGGGGGTGAGATTCATTGAATCTCAATAGCTCGTACACCTATTCAATCACATTTTCAAGGTATATAACATGTCAAGGGTATAAGTATGCAACTACTCAATCGATGAAGTATTCAATTTTCACATTTTTATGCCACAAACACATGTCAAGAATAAGAATGAGCTCTAGGGACTTTTGGGTTGCCCTCATCCCATTTATAGGACTTTTGGATTACCTCACTCTTAGTTCTTGGGACTTTTGACTTAGCCTCACCCATCCAAGGGACTTTTGGCCTTGTCTCACCCATGCCATGAGACTTTTGACATCTTCTCACCCACATTAAGGGACTTTTGGCACTACCTCACCCTTATGAGCCATTTCCATCATTCAAAGACATTCAAGAAAGCATATTGGTACCAAAATAGCAACATAGCATCAAGTGGCATGTCTCAAACATATAAACATACACACAAGCACACAATGACACCATATACAACAAGAAAATGCAATAAGAAAAGGTGGAGAGCTACCTTGGTGCAAATTCAAGCTTTACTTTGCTTGTTTCTTCTCCTTTTCAATTCCATAAACACAAGGAAGTGGGGTTGGATTTCTTTGGCCTATTCACAATAAACAACACTAAATTATACTCTTGTAACAAATTATGACATCCAACTCACTCTTAAGACTACACTTTGGTCTATTTGTCAAAATATGATTCCATTAAGGACCTAATGAAGCAACTACCATAATTAACATTCTTGGTTCCATTCTCTTGCCATATTTAGATCTCTTGACCTCACTTAAGGTCCTTGAAGCCATCACACACTCACTTTCACAAACTTAGGTCCATGTTGCTTCATAAGGTTACATTATGGAAGCCATTGCCTCATCTCCCAACCTAAGGCTTCTAAATTTTTTCCAAGGGTTTCTCCTATCTTCTTTTATCATATAAAGTCCCAAATCAAGCTTGGAACCATTTAAAATATTCCCTAACTATCTCTAAGAGTCTTGACCTAGTTATGCTTCCATTAAAAACCCATAGAGTTTGGGATTTTTTCTTAATGGATAGGGCACTTGGGAGGCTCCCTAGGAGTCTTAGAAACTCAAACAAACACTCACATATGATGGGGAAGTCTTGAATCAACCCAGATTTTAACTTATATTCAAGCACCCTACACTTTTCCAACTTGAGTTTTACTAGTTTTTCATGCATTTCTTTAGTATAATCCATCTTCCCATGGCTTAGTTTGATAAATTCTTTTGAATTATAAAACAGAAACTCTTTCCTCTTCATGGTTCTGGTTGAGACATCCTACCATGGAAGAGGAGAAGGAGAAAAAGAAGCAACAAAGGGAGAGAAACTACCTTGCAATCAAGCTTCCTTTAAGAGCCCTTCCTCTTCCCTTTTTCTCCTCCTTAAATTTTGAATTTACCTCCTCTCATCTGGACCCAAATCAGCACCAAAAATTACATTAGAACCATGGAAAGATGAAGCAAGAAAGGGAGGATGAAGTTTTAAGAGGAAAGAGCATGAAAACCTTACACTTTCTCACCCTTTCTTTGGCTTTTCTTCCTCCAAAATTTCCTCCCTTTGTACGCCTAAGACAGTAGCTCCATTTCTGATTTTTGGGCAGAAGAAAGTCGGTTTAGAGAGGGGGGAGCTAAACGTGACTTAAAAAGGGAGTTTGAAAGCTTCTTTTGTGCACTTTGTTTTCATTTTCGCCCTTCCATAATGGCATTTCTGGTTTGGCTTCGTTTTAGCTCCTTTTTGAGAACCGTCTTTTCTATCATAAAATTAAGATTCCCAATTTAATAAAATGCCTTTGGAATCATTCAAATCGGAGCTAAAACCTTCCCGAACGAATCGGTCAAAGTTTAGGTCAACCGATATCGGAAAGAGTACACCGGAGGGGCTTTACCAGTCCCGGGGCTTCCTATGGTTTTTGGGGCCTCTGAGAACCCTGGGCAACTTAAAATTTCCATTTAAAAAGACCTCCTAAGTTTTTTTCTAAAATTGTACTTATTTACGAAAATGCCACTGGCCTTTCGACAAATTTTTTGAATCACTCCGACCTTAGTTTTTGGGTAACTCAAGGCTCAAATCCTCGTTTTCTATTATTTAAAATTTTATTCAAATTTTATTTGGCCTTGAATCACTCATCTCAGGGGACTTATTTTTCAAACCGGCCTGTTCCAACGATTGTACAACGTACCGGGCGTTACATTTCTACCCCCCTTAAAATAAATTTCATCCTTGAAATTTAAATACATGCCTCAGGGAAATAGCTCTGGATACTTCCGTTTCATGTCATCTTCTAGTTCCCAGGTAGCCTTCTCAGACGTCAAGCCCTTCCAGACCACCTTCACCAGAGGGATGCTCTTGTTTCTCAGTTGTTTCAACTTGACATCCACAATCCTCTTTGGTCTTACTACATAGGAAAGATTTTCTTGTAATTGAATATGCTCATATTCTATGACATGTGAGGGGTCTGGTAAGTATTTCTTCAATTGGGAGACGTGAAAAACATTATGGATTTGGGCTAGGTTTAGAGGTAGGGCTATCCGGTAGGCCACGGGTCGGAATTTTTCAAGAATTTCAAATGGACCAATATACCTAGAACTGAACTTCTTTACCCTCATAGATCGACCTACCCCAGTCATTGGAGACACTCGGATGAATACGTGGTCTCCAATCTCAAACTCTAACGGCCTTCTTTTCCGATCGACATAACTTTTTTGCCTACTCTGAGCCGTAAGTAGTTTCTTTCTTATCAATTCTATCTGCTGGGTAGTCTAGTCCACTAACTCAGTTCCTAGCAACCTCCTCTCCCCTAACTCAACCCAATATAACGGAGATCTACATTTTCTCCCATAGAGAGCCTCATAAGGGGCCATCTGAATACTGGAATGATAACTGTTATTGTATGCAAATTCAGCTAATGGTAGATATGCATCCCAGTTACCCCTCGTCTCTAACACACATGCCCTCAGTATGTCTTCTAAGGTCTGGATGGTCCTCTCAGTCTGACCATCAGTTTGGGGGTGGTAAGCAATGCTAAATCGCAACCTAGTCCCTAAGGCATGCTGTAACGACCTCCAGAAGTTCGATGTGAACCTGGGGTCTCTATCGGATAAAATGCTACTGGGCACTCCATGAAGTCGCACTATCTCACGTATATATAACTGGGCTAATCTATCCAATGAGTAAGTAGCCCTAATCGCTAAGAAATGTGCAGACTTCGTCAATCTATCCACAACTACCCAGATAGCATCGTGTCCAAAGGATATCCTGGGTAACCCCATGACGAAATTCATAGCTATACTTTCCCATTTCCACTCAAGGATATCTAGGGGTTGCAACAACCCAACTGGTCTCTGGTGTTCTATCTTAACCCTCTGGCACACTAAAATCTCGCCACATAATCTGTGACGTCATTCTTCATTCTTGGCCATTAGAAGATTCTTTTTAGATCCTGATACATTTTGGTGGCACCTAGGTGGATAGTATATTTACTCTTGTGTGCCTCGTCTAGAATTTTCTCTCTCAATTCATTACTACTAGGCACACAGATTCTATCTCGGTATACTATCACACTGTCCTTAGATAGCCCGAAATCTGAAGTCCTACCCTGGGAGATTTCGCTCCTAATCTGTCTTAAGAATTCATCCTCTCTTTGGGCATCTAAGATCTGGACTCTTAACTCATTCTCAATCCGAGTCTCACTAAAAAATAGTTTACCTGATACCTGCTGGCAAGAGAGGTTCAAATTGCTAAATTGTTCTAGAAGCTCTTGCTCCCTGATCATCATATGGGCGGTGTGGATGGATTTCCTACTCAGGGCATCAGCCACCACATTGGCCTTCCCCGGATGGTATTTCAATACATAATCATAATCTTTCAAGAACTCTATCCATCTCTTTTGTCTCATATTGAGTTCCTTCTGATCGAACAGGTATTTCAGACTTTTGTGGTCACTATAGATCTCTATAGTTGCACCATACAAATAGTGCCTCCAAATCTTAAGAGCAAACACTACGGCGGCTAACTTTAAGTCATGTGTGGGATAATTCTTCTCATGAGGCCTCAGCTGCCTAGAGGCATATGCCACTACCCTACCCTGCTGCATCAATACACATCCTAACCCTTTCCTCGAGGCATCACTATATACCACAAATGGTAAATTAGGGTTAGGAATGACTAGCACAGGGGCAGTGGTCAATCGAAGTTTTAACTCCTGGAAACTCTTCTCACATCTCTCATCCCACAAAAAAGGTGTATCTTTACGAGTCAGCCTCGTAAGTGGCAAGGCCATCTGAGAAAAGCCCTGAATGAATCGTCAGTAATATCTTGCCAAACCAAGGAAACTCCTAACCTCAGTGATAGTCCTAGGTCTATCCCACTGTAACACAGCCTTAACTTTATGGGGATCTACTGCGACCCCGTCCCGTGAGATCACATGACCTAAGAATTTTACCTTGGTTAGCCAAAACTCACATTTACGCAGTTTGGCATATAATTTCTTCTCTTTCAGAATCTCTAGGGCTAATCTTAGATGCCTCTCATGCTCCTCAAAAGATTTAGAGTACACTAGGATATCATCAATAAAGACCACAACAAATTTATCTAGATACGGTTTGAAGACCCTGTTCATGTAGTCCATGAATACCGCGGGTGCATTCGTCAGCCCGAATGGCATCACGAGGAACTCATAATGCCCATATCTAGTCCTGAAGGTCGTCCTTGGGAAGTCTTCAGCTTTCACTCTCAGTTGGTGATATCCAGATCTAAGGTCTATCTTGGAAAAGACAGATGCCCTAGTTAACTGATCTAACAAGTCATCTATCCTAGGGAAATGATACTTATTCTTGATAGTAACCTTATTCAATTCTCTATAATCTATACACAACCTTAAGCTACCATCTTTCTTTTTCACGAACAATACTGGAGCTCCCCAGGGTGACACACTAGGGCATATGAACCCTTTCTCTAATAGCTCCTCTATCTGCTTTTTCAATTCAGCAAGCTCGGTGGGAGCCATCTTGTACGGAGCCTTGGACACCGGTCTAGCCCCAGGCACTATCTCTATGGGAAACTCTATCTCTCTCTTAGGAGGTAGGTCACTAAAATCAAAATCTTTAGGAAAAACTTTCGGGAATTCCTTAACGATCGGGATCTCCTCTATCCCTTCTTCTACCTCGACTCCTATAGAAAAAAAGACTAGAAACCCCTGACACCCCTACTCTAAGTATCTCTCAGCTTGGGCAGTGGTCATGAAAGATAGCTCGGCTTCTATCCTAGGTATGGTCCCACAAGAAGGTACAGATACAGTACGGTGTTCACAATCAAGGATAGCATTATTAGCAGTCATCCAGTTCATACCTACAATTAAATCAATGTCATGGAATGGCATACAAATCAAGTCGATGGTAGTATAATAATGATTAAACTGGACAGTAACATTTAAACAAGCATGGGAAGTAATAACATGGCCTCCAGTAGGTGTGGTGACAGATAAATCAAATGATAGAGTACTAATGGCCAGACCCAAATGTCTCACACAGTCATAAGATATAAACGAGTGACTAGCACCCGAATCAAACATAGCAATCATAGGAAAATTGTTCACTATGAGCGTACCTCGAATAAGACTGGGAGACGCACTAGCCTCCTGCTGAGAAAGGGCAAACACCCTACCCTGGGTCTGTGGCCTGGGAGGAGGCAGTCTAAGCGGAGGCGCTGAATATGCCTGAGAGCAGTTTCTGGCAATATGCCCCGGCTTCCCACACTTGTAGCAGATCACTGTGGATTGTGGGGTGACGGATGACTGAGTCTTCGGGGGCTGTGGCCTCTTCCCTTTTGTGGTTTTTTACTCTATTGCACCTTACTCTTCTTCTTATTGGTAGGTGCGGAGCTAGCTCCCTCTTCGGGTCGCAGCCTCTTCAGTTCTGGAGCCCCTCTCTGACCAGATACTGTGGCAGTAGGCATAAAGTCCCTTAGATTATTCTCAATCACTCTGCTGATCTTCACAAGGGCATTGAAATTCCTGATCCTCTGTGAAGTCACTCTGTCTCTGATCAGGGGCTTTAACCCAGTCTCAAACTGCTCACACCTCAAGGGCTCATCATCATATCTCTAGAGGTAGGAAGAGTACCGAGATAGCTCAATAAATTGGGCCACATACTGATCAACTGTCATATCATCAGTCTGTCTCAACCCCATGAACTGTATCTCCTTTTGCTTCCTCACTGAGCTGGGAAAATATTTTTCATAAAATTGCACTAGAAAGTTCTCCCAGTTGATTTGCAAATTTTTTGTCTCCATTAGAAACTTCGTGCTACGCCACCATCTATCTGCTTCTTTCTTAACATGAAGGTGGCTAGCTGGGCCTTCTGCTCAGAGGTGTAATCCATAACTGAGAATATCTTCTCAGTCTCCATCACCCAGGCCTCTGCCTTATCAGCATCTAACTCCCCGTCAAACACCGGTGGGTTGTTCTTTCAAAATTGATTCAATTATTTTTGAATAGATGGTAGAGCCTGAACTGGTTCCTGAGGAGGTGGGGGTGGAACACCGGAAGTGGAAGGTTGGGGTGCACCAGAGGTGGAAGGCTGGGGTGCAACGGAGGCGGATGGCTGAGGTGGAAGCGACGGAGGGGCCTCTCTCCTAGCTTCTTCTTGCCTAGCCAAGGCTTCCTGCAGTTGCATAATCATCTCATGCTGCTGCTGGATCATATAGTGTTGCCGGGCTATGACGTTGTCAAACTATTCAACCCGCTCATTTATAGCTCGCACTGGATCCTCAGACTCAACCTTGGGTTCTCGAGGTGGTCTGCCTCAGCCTCAGCCTCTCCAAGTCTCAACCATCTTTACTGAAAGAGAAACCACAGCCTTTAGCCCACAACATAATTTTAACACACATACATAGATATTCCACCCAAAAACCACCCGAAAATAAGCCAAATATACCATCCAAGAATCAAATGTCGAGCAAAAGTGCCTGAACCTTTGCTCTGATACCATAAAATGTAACACCATATATTTCTAGCATGCTTCCGATCATTTCTAAGTCTCACGTGATCAATTGAACAAAAGGGAATGGAAAATGACATTAAAATAATGCTTTATTTCGCGTTATGTCGCGTATAAAAATTTCATTCGGTGTCACACGGACCATATGAGCTCATACAACACGTTCTCATATTTAATTACATACATACAACTCATTTGCATAACCAAAGTTGGCCCACAACTCGTGGAACTCAAAGGGGACCATCAAATTCACACTCTTATTTTCTGCCAGAATTTCAATTTTTCTGTCACAATTTTGGAAATTCATAACTAAATCCAAAAAATTAGAAATCCAACAAAATCTACCATTCTAGAAAGCTCTGGATGTCTATCCCATGATAAAAATAGTTTCAGCTCATGAATCATTCAGGGGAGAACATTTGACATCCAAAAAGCCACTAGGGTTGCTGCTGTCTGGGCCATTGGTTCAATTTACTGATAGGAAGTTTCAAAATTTGTAATTAATTCTAGAAAATTTGAAATTGTTCATTCTTGGCCATTCTGGAAAGCTACACATGTCTAATTTATTTTAAAAATATGTCCAGGCCATGAAACATAACACAGAAAACGTTTGACACGCAAAAAGGGGTTAAGGTTCAGATAGCTACTGGTACTAATGCAAGTGTCTGCTATGAACTTCGAAAATGTCTAATTAATTCCACAAAAATACAATACATGCAAATAATACCAATTTGGAAATTTATGAATGTTAAATTTATGGTAAAAATAGACTCAGACTAGATAAAGCACGTTTAGCTACCCAAATTCAATGGAACCTTGACTCAGGTCATGCTGAGCTACTACTACTGTCCCAGAAATTCAAAAATTCATATCTCTCAGCTCAGACCTCCAAATGAGGTGCTTCAAGTTGCTACAAGTCACTGTAAATGCCTCGTTTCTAACTATAAAATTTCGTAGTCATTGGACCACGTTTGCCCCTCGGATGATACAATTTCAAAACTGACCAAATGAATAGTACCAGTGCAAATCCGAAATTCTGATACCAATTTTAAAAAATCATATAAAATTCCACAGACCTCCAAATGACCTGATCTTTGGTTTCCCAAAAAGCTCTAGGCAAGATCTACTTGCATGAAAAATTCCAAGTCAAGAAGAGGTCATTTGGTCTGATTTTGCCACAGCTCAAGCTTATGGCAATTTTGGTCCCAACAAGAGGCAACTTTGGTTCAAATGAGCCATCGATGGTTCCACACACATTTGAGCAACTTAGAAAGCATAAATATAGCATAAACAAGTCCCTCATAAGGTTTGAACTCTCATACAACTCAAATTCACCATGCCACTTCCATAAACATGCATACACAAATGGGCTCCCAAGTGGTCAAAATACATAATTCTACTCATTAGACTCTATTCTTGATACATACACTAACTTTATATAGTTTTACACTTGTTCAAAGTGTCATGGCTCAAAAATAATATTTACATATCTACTTTTACATTCCAGTCATCATAGTATATCAAAATAGAAAGGTTTGCCAAGGGATGGAGATTTAAGCTCCTTGGCTTCTATCCTTTGGATCTTGAACTCCACCTAGATCATATGAGATGAGAGAAAGGAGGGGGTGAGATTCATTGAATCTCAATAGCTCGTACACCTATTCAATCACATTTTCAAGGTATATAACATGTCAAGGGTATAAGTATGTAACTACTCAATCGATGAAGCATTCAATTTTCACATTTTTATGTCACAAACACATGTCAAGAATAAGAATGAGCTCTAGGGACTTTTGGGTTGGCCTCACCCTATTTCTAGGACTTTTGGATTGCCTCACTCTTGGTTCTTGGGACTTTTGACTTAGCCTCACCCATCCAAGGGACTTTTGGTCTTGTCTCATCCATGCCATGAGACTTTTGACATCTTCTCACCCACATTAAGGGACTTTTGGCACTACCTCACCCTTATGAGCCATTTCCATCATTCAAAGACATTCAAGAAAGCATATTGGTACCAAAATAGCAACATAGCATTAAGTGGCATGTCTCAAACATATAAACATACACACAAGCACACAATGACACCATATGCAACAAGAAAATGTAATAAGAAAAGGTGGAGAGTTACCTTGGTGCAAATTCAAGCTTTACTTTGCTTATTTCTTCTCCTTTTCTGTTTCACAAACACAAGGAGGTGGGGTTGGATTTATTTGGCCTATTCACAATAAACAACACTAAATTATACTCTTGGAATAAATTATGACATCCAACTCACTCTTAAGACTACACTTTGGTCTATTTGTCACAATATGATTCCATTAAGGACCTAATGAAGCAACTACCATAATTAACATTCTTGGTTCCATTCTCTTGCCATATTTAGACCTCTTGACCTCATTTAAGGTCCTTGAAGCCATCACACACTCACTTTCACAAACCTAGATCCATGTTGCTTCATAAGGTTACATTATGGAAGCCATTGCCTCATCTCCCAACCTAAGGCTTCTAAATTTTTTCCAAGGGTTTCTCCTATCTTCTTTTATCATATAAAGTCCCAAATCAAGCTTGGAACCATTTAAAATACTCCCTAACTATCTCTAAGGGTCTTGACCTAGTTATGCTTCCATTAAAAACCTATGGAGTTTGGGATTTTTTCTTAATGGATATGGCACTTGGGAGGCTCCCTAGGAGTCTTAGAAAATCAAACAAACAGTCACATATGATGGAAAAGTCTTGAATCAACCCAGATTTTAACTTATGTTCAAGCACCATACACTTTTTCAACTTGAGTTTTACTAGTTTTTTATGCATTTCTTTAGTATAATCCATCTTCCCATGGCTTAGTTTGATGGATTCTTTTGGATTATAAAATAGAAACTCTTCCCTCTTCATGGTTCTGGTTGAGACATCCTACCATGGAAGAGGAGAAGGAGAAAAAGAAGCAACAAAGAGAAAGAAACTACCTTGCAATCAAGCTTCCTTCAAGAGCCCTTCCTCTTCTCTCTTTCTCCTCCTTAAATTTTGAATTTCCCTCCTCTGATCTGGACCCAAATCAGCACCAAAAATTACATTAAAACCATGGAAAGATGAAGCAAGAAAGGGAGGATGGAGTTTCAAGAGGAAAGAGCATGAAAACCTTACACTTTCTCACCCTTTCTTTGGCTTTTCTTCCTCCAAAATTTCCTCCCTTTGTGCGCCTAAGACAATAGCTCCATTTCTGAGTTTTGGGCAGAAGAAAGTCGGTTTAGAGAGGGGGGAGCTGAACGTGACTTAAAAAGGGAGTTTGGAAGCTTCTTTTGTGCACTTTGTTTCCATTTTCGCCCTTCCATAATGGCATTTCCGGTTTGGCTTCGTTTTAGCTCCTTTTTGAGAACCGTCTTTTATATCATAAAATTAAGATTCCCAATTTAATAAAATGCCTTTGGAATCATTCAAATCGGAGCTAAAACCTTCCTGAACGAATCGGTCAAAGTTTAGGTCAACCGATATCGGAAAGAGTACACCGGAGGGGCTTTAACAGTCCCGGGGCTTCCCATGGTTTTTGGGGCTTCTGAGAACCCTGGGTAACTCAAAATTTCCATTTAAAAAGTCCTACTAGGTGTTTTTCTAAAATTATACTTATTTACGAAAATGCCACTGGCCTTTCGACAAATTTTTTGAATCACTCCGACCCTAGTTTTTGGGCAAATCAAGGCTCAAATCCTTGTTTTCTATTATTTAAAATTTTATTCAAATTTTATTTGGCCTTGAATCACTCATCTTAGGGGATTTGTTTTTCAAATCGGCCCGTTCTAACGATTGTACAACGTACCGGACGTTACAAGTTAGGTGAGCTTAAAGAGGTGTACATTTAAGTTTTGGTTTCAAATTTTTCAAAAGCTAATGTATCTTTGGAAGGTTAATATACATGTATCTGTGAAAGCGATATGTAATGGTGATGGCTATAAGTGTGTTACACCATGTCACATCTTTGGCTTATTTTGTGGATGGTGGGTGGGGCCAACCTTCCCATCCACTTGATATCGTTTGCAAATAACAAGCTATTGAATCTTGCAAAGCTCATGTTGCCGAAATAACTTGCTTGTGGGGTGGTTATACTCCCTTACCTCAAGATTGTTTTCATGGTATCTTACTTTTCCTTTTGAGCTCTCAACTCTTCTATTACCCTCCTTAATGCTTGTAACACTTTGTCGTTTCCTTTTGTGCATTCTCGGACTTCACTCAACATGTGAAGGTATTTCTTAGTCTGGAATTTTGAGTTGTACTCCCTTTCTGAACAAACGTTGCTTTGCATAAAATTTATGGATCTTGCATTAATGCTTTTTCTTGCACCTCTCATGAATTTTCTATCTCAGTGTTCTTCATAAAAGGAGCCTACCGCATTGTCTTTACTTTCATTGAAATTGTTGTATGTGTTGTCTTCCTCCAAAGATATATAGTCTTCATTTGGATATGTTTCATACATTCGTCTTTTCTATTTGTCAATTTGTACTAGATTCATGCCAGAGTGTTCCCTTGTTGCTCTAGGTATTTCTTCATGGTAGATTACCTTTTCTTTTTGGATTCTTATGAGTTAACTTTCATGCTGATCTCTTTTTCCAGCTATCAACGTTTCCTACTTTGTTGTTATGTATTGTTGTAGCATTTAGAGGATTTTGGCATTATAAGCTTATGGGTTTCTAGAAGTTCCTACCATTGTTGGGTCAATGTAAAAATATGTGAAGGGATGGATAACATTTTCCTACATTGTTAGGTTAACATTGTTGTCCACCTGCGTTAGAGTATTGATGTTACCTACTAACCTAGTCTTGGCTAGAATTAGTAGATTCACCAAGTCTAGTATGTGAGGAAGGCTTTGGGCATCTTGATATTCGTCATCACTAGGTTGTGGGGAGGAGATGGCTTGACAATGCTCCCCTATGTGTATTTCTCTCTATACTCTAGTGTTGCAATCATTGTTCTGGTTGTTAGAATGATTTTTCCTTATTTGTGTCATAGACCATAAAGGGCCAACGAGTCTCAAAGTCTTGGCTTTATTATTTCTTGGATAGAGAGTCGAAGTAGCCTGTTTAGTGTGCTAATAGCTAGTGCTTAAGTTATGGCTAAGAATAAAAGAGGAAGCTTAGTTTCAACAATGTATTTTATTATTTAGAATAATAGGTAAAGTTATAAGTTCTTTTCCTTTGTTAGTTAAAAGGAAGAAGAGCATGGTCTATCCCCATGATATATAGTGGTGTATTTAGCAAGGTGGTTAATTTTAGGGATTGTCCTAATCTTAATGTATTTGCTTGAGACTAATTAGGATTCATTTTTCTTTTATTCTTAAAAATCTACATCGGTTGTTGTTTGCTCCTTAAGATTTGTAAAATTACCCTCGTAACATGAGTTTTGACACCATGAGCTAATCTATTCTACATTTATGAGAATATTATGTCTATAAAGCATCTATAACAGTTCCCAAAAGATTTTAATGGCATCGATTTAGTTATTAAGAGTTTATTATCGTTAATTTAGTCTTAATATTTTAAAAAAATACTTTATTTTATTCCTCATCTTTACTTAGTTACTGCTAAATTGATGGTAATAAACTTCTAAGTCAAGACTAATTTGATAGTATTATAATTAATTTGATGACAATAAATTTTTAAGAACAAAATTAACAGCAGAAATATCTTTTAAAAACTAATAAAATAGTTTATTCTATTAATAATAATCTTGATTTTGATTGAAGAAATGCACTGGACGAAAGTTATACCATAAAAATTATAAGTCAGTATGTATGACATAACAATGAATGGTGTAAATAATTAAAAAAAATTAAATTCAAATTTTTACTGCAAAGAATGTGTCTTTAAAATTATGTGAGAAAAAAATAACTTGGAGAAGAATTTGATGATATTGTGACTGTAATAACCAAAACAAAGAAGTAAATTATTTTTATTTCCTTTTAGAGATATTTTAATTACATGACCCTCTTCTTTAATATGAAATATTATTCTCCTTGTCTTTAAAACTAAAAGATATGATACTATTATACTGATTTTTATGAAAATATCCTCAAATGGTTAAAATAACAAGTTTTCTAAATTTAAAAAAAATAATAAAATAACAACTTCTTTACATTGAACAAATTTTAAATCATTTAATAAAAAATAAATATTTACCATAACAAAAAAATCACAATACAACATTTTAAAGAAATTCAACCGATTAAAGGATTATAATCAATAATTGATCTCGGAGCATTTGACTAGCACAGAACTTAACCAAAAAATTAAAAGAAAGAAAGAAAGAAAGAAACATTGGCCCAAGTCCAAAATATTTTTATTATGCTGTCCTAAAACCAAAACCAGTTGTTTTGAATTCAATATTTAGATATTAAACCCACGCCCTGAAGTAAAGAATGATTAGTTATCTAAAAGGTCAACATGAGTAGTTACAATAAGAACGATTTATTTTTTAAATTTTGCCTGAAATTTAATCCTCCTTGTAAGCATTTACCCCAAAAATGATCTGATTTTAATGATATACTCTTCCATCTCGCCTGACCCGGTCACCGGTTTTGTTTTTGCTTTTCTTCAGGCCAGTTGTGTTTAATTAGATGCTGGCGAAGAGGGAAAAAAAAGTCATGTGTTCTTATTAGCTAACTCTCTGAATATACGATAAATAATATTATATCTTAACAAAATAAAATAAAAGGAAGGAAAAGTATATAGTCGGAGAGACGAAATTGTCCGTCACTCATTGACTCCACTCCAGTCTAAAATACGTTAATGCACGTCTCACAAATCATATTCCTTGTAGAAAGTGGGATGTGGTAGCCCACTTTAGAACGCGACCATTTTGCGCGTTCGCTGATAGCACGATAGGAAGATCAATGATGCGGCGCCACGTTGACAAGTGCCAGATTGGTAACACCAACGTGTGGGGCCCGCTTTAGCTGTCGTCCAATGGACCTATATGAAGAATTGGTGGGGCCCACCACTTGTATTTCATTTGGCTCCCATTCGGCTTCGCTTTCTAGCTGTGAGCCGTCGCATTCATTCCCTTCCTCCTTAATTCATTGACTTCTTCCTGTCAATCCTTGACCCTTCCTCCTCTCTGTTTAATAAACGAGGTGCGCAGATTTTTAGATTTTTTTCAGCCAAACGGCAACCAGAATTTCAATCCGCATGTTATGCTCCATGTGGATATAGAGAGAGGGATTGAATGTGTAGAGTTAAAATAATTTTTAATATTAAAAAATTTTAGTTTTTATTTTATTATATCTCATGTCATATTATAAAAGATTTATTTTGTAGAAATTTTAATTTTCAATATTAATTTAGATCCTTTATATTTAAAACTAAATACATGATGTGTTGAGGTGTATAATGTTAAGTAATTTTTAATATTGACAGTTAGAGAAAAAAGTTTTAAACATTAGGAATTCTTTTTCTCTTCAATTATGTTTTGTGTAACATTGCAAATGACTCAAATAATAATAGAACATTATTAAAGTAAAAATTTTGACACAATTTAATAATTAAAAGTTCAAATGTTATAAAACTCAACTTTTTTCTAATTAAAAGATTTTGACATTTTTTATGCTAGTCTGTTTTTATTTTTATTTGTTTTCAATAATAAATTCTTTATACTTAAGATATATGTTAAAAAATTATTGAATTGACAATTTACAATCTCACAACGAAAATAATTAGCCAAAAAAAAAAACACCGAAAATATGATTGATGGGAGCATGCTCACGCCATATAAGTTGTGCTCTCCGCTAACCTTTTACGCGCATATAAATTATGTTAAAACATAAATTGTGTTCACACCATATAAATCATTTTATTAGTAATATTACTTGATACTAACTAAGTTTAGATCAATAAATTCATGCAAAAAAATCCGGAATTCAATTTTGATAAACAACTGAGCATAACATTAGTATTTAGATTTTTTTACATAATTAGTATTTAGATAATTTAAATTTTAATCACATGCTATTATCTAGAACTTACTAATTTAATAATTAAAATATATCCGTCAATTTCTAATATTATTATTATAGGATGAGCTGAATTCAAAATCAAATAATTATTATACTAACTACTCACATTATAAAAAATTTAATATCTAAGACTTTTCACTTAACATACTACCGTTAGCACATTAGATACTCCTAATCTCTTGTAATATTGTCCTAATGTAGTAAAAAAAATAATATAAAAAATGAAAGCACGTATATGATTTATTTATTTATTATCTAATTTCTTAATTTTTATTTAATTATATTTTATATATTTACTTGTTAAATATAAAAAATTTATGATTCATATTAGATTATTATTATTTATTTTATATTATTTACTTATTAACTAAAAGTAAGGTGTATAGAATAGCCAACTTATATGGAGTCATCCTTACTGAATCTTATATCCTGTGATCGGTGTTCGAACATGGGGCATTGTACAACGCCAACGTAATTACATATTTAAGACAGGGTCCAATTTGAACTTGGCGTCCTGACTCAAGCCGAATTTCAGCTTCAAGCCGGCTTGTCTGCTTGGTCGAATAGTTTTATTTATATTTATGTGCTTATTTTTATAATGATAGTTGCGTAATAAAATCGCGTATTAAATGTACATAACCTTACTTTCAAAGTTTCAATTTTCAAAGCCCAAAGATTTCAGTTAGGCTTTTTCTAATTTCATCTATTAATTAAACATCATATTAAAAATAGAAACAAATACCATAACAACTAATACAAATATGTGAATGCAGGAAAAGGCAGCCTGAAGAGGTTCGCACTTTCACAGGGTTCACAGTGCTACTCTCTCTGTCTCTCTTCTGGGCAAATCTCACGAAGCACCCGATAACATACCAGAAGGCTTTCTCCGGCTGAGGTCGCCGGAAGTTCAAGCCGAACTGCAAAAGTTCGCCGGAATGTGGAACTCACGCGCTCTCTCTCATCTGCTCACTCTGCTTCTTCTTCACTCGGTGGTCGCTCTGGTCTCTGCTCAGGGATCTGTCAGAAACACTTGGAATACACTTGGCGGTATGTGCCTCATTTTACTTGGGTTTTGGTTCTGTTTTCTTCCCGATTACGATGTTCAGGTTGTTTCTGCTTTGCTGCTTGGAAAATGCACCGAGAATAGATGAGATCGAGCACACCATCTGTTTATGCTTGCTCTTTTGCATTTATGCTCATTGGTTTATGGAGAATGAGTGGTTCACCTTAATAAGTATTGTTTTCTTCTTTGTACTGTGATGGAGTGGGTTGATTAAGCCGTGTTGAGTAGAAATTAGTCTTTACTTGGCTACCAAATGGAAGATCTTCGCGTTTATTGCTTGTAAACTTCGATGATTTTTGTTGGGGAGGGAAGTTTTACGAGGCTGTGTTGGGATTTTGTATAGTTAACAAAGTAAGTAGGCCTATTTGTGGGCTGTGCTACTAGCAAGAAGTTTGTAGTGTAGCTCAAAGAAAGGATTGATGTTTCTTCAGTTGAATGAGAAAATCATATCCGGAACCTTGAGCTGAAGAATGATGCTTCAGTAATGATTTAAGGATGCCAGAATTAAGTCAACTTTTGGGGTTGGTTTTACTGGGTTCAACTTTCGTCAGATGTGACTACATCTTTCACATATTAATAACAGAAAGATGAGGAGGGGAACAAAAATTGTAGTTTGGAAGTTCGTTATTCATCACAAGTTATCATGAAATTACTTTCTGGCTAGTGAAATGGACTGTTTGTAATCTCAATTTATTGGACTCTTTAGTAAAACTGGCTATAGAAGTTTGTTGTTATTTTCAATTTTAGATGCCATTAGGCATTAGGTTTAAAAGTGTGTGTACTTATATGAATTATTCTCTCTCTTTTCATGATTTTATTTTGCCTTATTTTAAGGATGAATGAAGCTTAATCATGCATTTGTTTTGCAGGAGGTCCACCATTAGTTGTGGCACGTGGAGGGTTTTCGGGGTTATTTCCTGATTCCAGCTTAGCTGCTTATAATTTGGCACTATTAACCAGCGTACAAAATGTGATTTCATGGTGTGATGTGCAATTAACAAAAGATAGTGCTGGGATTTGTTTTCCAGATATCAGGCTTGACAATGCTACTGACATTTCCAACATTTTTCAAAATAAATCCACCAATTACTTAGTTAGCGGTGTACCAACCCGTGGATATTTTTCAGTGGATTACACGACAAAGGATCTATCCCAAGTTACTTGTAAGTTAAACTTATCTTAAACATATAATATTTTTGTTATCTACTTAAAACTTTTTATAATTCTTATAAGGAGGAGTGAGGCAGAGGAAGAAATTTAGGAAGGACTGTTCTTTGGCTTCAGAGGCTAGCAAATAATTCTTATATTCAGAAACTATTCAAACTCGCAGATACTTGAATACATCACCTAAAGGAAGGACCAAGCCCAAACTGTCTTAATTTGTTTTTGGTTGTAACATAAGGGTATCCTCGAGTCAGCTTGCTAGTTATCTGGGTAATATAAAAATAAGACATCCTAAATAGCATCCTCCAGATTATCAAACTATCAAATTCCCGAAATACTGATTTGTATAGAAGTGGAAGAAACTGGGGAAAAAATGCCTCCTAAGTAGCGTTCTCCTAATTTAATACAAATAAGCCCTTCTAAAGTAAAGACAGCATAATATAACAATCATCCCAGCATTAGCTTTAGACCTTATTTTATAAGTTCTGGTGTTTTCAAGTATGAATTCCATCTATGCTTCTATGATCTATATCATATATTTTTTTCTTTTCCTTTGATGGACTATCAGCTTTTTGAAAGCAAAGTTATGGTTCCTGTCTCATTTAGTCAGTCCTCAATTTTTGTTTTATGGTATTAAGCTAACCTTTGAAGTTTGAATCATTATTGGTTTTCCTATCAAGTCAACTTACTCATGCAATTTTGGAGGAAGCATGAATGTGATCCTTGTCTTGAATTACAATTACAATGATGATTGTCATTTTGATAATTTAATTATCTTCCAATTTGAATATAAATGAATTTCCCTTTACAACTAACTATTGTTTCTAAGTTTGTCCAGTGGTAAGTTATATTGGGGGTGATAGATACTATCATTAAGTAGCAACTAGATTTCTTGGATGCTGTAGCATCAGAGTCATATATTCTTATTCTCTTCTCGTTATTCTTTAAGTGTGGGACTTGGTCCATGAGCTGTCATTATTGTTAGGCAACCACCAGGCCATGAGGCTTTCCTGGTAATGGAGCAATTGCTATAGGGATGCTACAGACAGTTCGTAGGTGAAATCTTGTAGGCCATCTTCATAAATCAAATTGACATCTAGAAGCTTGTTTTCCACAACAACTTAATTGGAGAAGTGTACCCTTGTCAATAATAAGTTGTTCACATGCTGCGTAGTGTTAAACTAGAAATATCTTGGTTTGACTAATCAGTTGTGATTAATCTTCTGGCTGGACTGTCTTGCTTATGAGGTTTGTAGTGTTTTTCTAAGTGATGAAACGTTTTTGTTACTGGACAGTGAGTCAGGGAGTCTACTCTCGAACTAACAAGTTTGATGGCAATGCATTTCCAATTTTTACTGTTGAGGAACTAGTTAAGCAAGTTGCCCCGCCATTGTTGTGGTTGAATATTCAGGTAAATGGAAGGCATATTCTATTGTCATCATTTAGTCTGTGTTTGTTTTTAAACCAACTCTTGTTTTTTTTCATTGATATTTTGCAGCATGATGCATTCTATAGACAACACAATTTGAGTATGAGAACCTTCATACTTTCTATTTCTAGAAAAGTAGTTGTCAAATATATCTCATCACCTGAGGTTGCTTTCCTGAGAAGTATTGCAGCACGCTTCAAGCCAAACATAACTAAACTGGTCTTCAGATTTATGGGACATGATGACATAGAACCGTCAACCAATCAAACTTATGGCTCGCTTCTAAAAAATCTTACATCTATCAAGACATTTGCTTCTGGAATTATGGTTCCCAAGGGTTACATATGGCCTGTAGATGCTAATCTTAATCTACAACCACATACAAGTTTGGTCTTAGATGCTCACAAAGAGGGACTAGAAGTTTTTGCCTCAGATTTTGTGAATGATGTTCCAATTAGCTATAATTACAGTTATGATCCTCTTGCTGAGTACCTCCAATTCATTGATAATGGTGACTTCTCTGTTGATGGTGTGCTGTCTGACTTTCCTATAACTCCATCTGAAGCTGTAGGTAAGTTATGTTTTGTTTTCTGGTCAGAAAGGCCCTCTGTTAATAGTAAGCATTTGCACTTATTCACAAAATCTTGTAGTATATTTGTACGTTGGAATGGTGCTGATGTTGATAAAAGGGTCCCTTAAAGGAAGTTTTCCTAATGTCTTCTTGGCCTTGTGCTTGTAGCAATATAGTGAATCACCTTAAATGTGTCTCTTCTGGCTGATCAACATTTTTTACCCCATTGGTAGTAAGTCGGTATGGAGCATATAAAATTAAGGTTGAAACCCAAAATTCTGCCTTTGGACTTGTTAGAAGTGTGAGTCAAACTTTAATCTCTTAAAAGTTGTGAGCATTTATAAAATTAAGGATCCCTTGCATGCTTGTTAACTTTCCAAACTGGAATGTTCTTTTTTCAATTTTAGCATGCTCCAACATCTTATAAAAATAAGTATTTGGTATTAGTTGCATGCAGATTCTATGTACCTTACTAATTGTGACATCAGAATATGTGTATGTGCTTGTTATTTTCTTTGTTTTAAAATATTGCCAAACCTTTGGTTGCTGATGTGAACGAGAATGTCTTGGAGGTATCTAATTCTCTTCTTAAATTGCAGACTGCTTTGCTCACCTAGGCGCAAATGCCACAAAAAGAGGTGCAATGCTGTTTTCTTGTGCTTTTTTGAATACGTATTCTTATTTTGTTTATCTGTATTTTCAAAATTCTTTCACTGCTTAATTTCTATTGCAGCATAGCTTGAATCATTGTTGACTTGTTTCTCTCCCTTTTTATATTCGTTTCAGTTAAAACTTTGGTTATCTCAAAATATGGGGCAAGTGGAGACTATCCTCCCTGTACTGATTTTGCATACAACAAGGCCATATCAGATGGTGTGGATGTTCTTGATTGTCCTGTTCAACTGTCAAAAGATGGAACGCCATTTTGCATAAGCTCCATAGATCTCATAGAGAGCACAACAGTTGCTCAAACAAAGTTCAGCAGACTTGCCACATCTATCCCGGAGATCAAGCCTGGCAGTGGCATATTTTCATTCAGTTTGACATCCAATGATATTAGTTCCTTGACCCGTAAGTCAGATAAAGTTCCTTACTAGTTGCACTAGTTCCTAGTCTAACATTATCCAGCTTTCTCCTATAGGCCTGATCCCTCCTCCACCATTGCCTCCCTTGTAGGTCATGGAGACCTCTCAGAGCAAATGATTTATACTTAAAATAAGCTAAAATTCATAGTGTGAAAGATATAAACAATAGGACAAATTAAGGGCTTGTTACCTAGAAAGTTAAGGATGGAAAGGGAAAGGGAAAGGAAAAAGGTGATTTTGTAGATAGAAAATATCTATAATACTTTTACTTTTAATGATTGAATAATTATTATCAGAGTATTAAATAATGATTGAATAATAATTATAGGGGTAAAATTAGAATTTTCTTCAACTTTTCCTTTTCCATTGCTTTTTCCATTGCCTTTTCCAGCTACCAAACGGGGCATAAGTATTGTGTATTACTGGGAAAGTGGCCTTACTATTTCACATAATAGGTTAATTAACATTAGTGGGTGATATATTACATGAAATGATATATAAGTTCTTTTTATCTTCTATAACATACTATAACCATCTTGACATAGATCTCTGCCTTGCATCATCCTAAGTTCTCTTCTGTAACTGAAAAGATGCTTCTCAGGAAAGTTCTGTTTTTAATTCACTTTTCTGTCTGCTGTTTATCATATTTGCTTTCTGATATAGACAAGGAAAATGTGCAAATTATTCTAAACAAAATTTTGACATCTGTGTTTTTCTGTTCTCTATTTTTCCTGCAGCCTCAATATTGAACCCATATACAAAATATACATTGTACAGGAATCCAAGAAATAAGAATACTGGGAGATTTTTGACATTGTCAGATTTCTTGTCCTTGACAAAAAATCAAACTTCTCTTTCTGGTGTCTTGATCACTATTGAGGTGAGTTCTGCCTGCCTATTACTGCTGTCCATAATTCATTTTATGAGTAATATATAAGCATATAATCTGAACGCAATTGAAAGGTAATAATTCTTGCTACAGTAAGAAATGGAAAATGTGTAATTCATCTTCCATATGTGATGATCACGGTTATGTTCAAATTCAGACACATTATTTTTATCACCTTTTCATTGTCATTAGTCAACCGTTAATTGTGCTCAGATTTATATAGTCTGGAATTGTGATGACTGAAATTTGAACTGATGACATTTCTAATGTGTAATAGCAATTTCTTCATTATTATTAATGCATTAATAAACTAAAAACTGTAGAAAAATATATAAGAGAACTCTTTAAATTTAGTTACCTAGTGATATTATTTGGCTGATCTCTCCTTACCAAAGATTTCAAAATTTGGGGAAATAAGAACTGGAAATATTCTTATACTTGTCAAGTTGCGCACGAAAATAAGAAATTGAAAATTGGCATATCTGATTGTTATTAACTGAATGTAATCTTTCACTCTTTGGGGCTCCACATGTACTTTGGGCTGGCAACTCTCTTTGTTGAAACCTGCAACAAATATAAGCTACTTACCTTCTCAAAAGCTATATTCCTGTGAGTTTTACACATATTTCTTCTACACTGATTCTGCACCCGAATATATTTCAAAGAAAAGAATTGGGTGGTCTCTATTTCATGATGAATGATTATTGTGTTCGTAACCTGTAAAGAAATGAGAACTATATATATATATATATTTGTTTCTCTAATTTGTTTGTTTTTTTTTCAAATGCTCTATTAATTGACATTGCTGTGTTCCACTCTTGTCAGCATGCAACCTATCTTGCGGAGAACGTAGGATTAAATGTGATTGATGCAGTCCTTAATGCTTTGAGCAAAGCCGATTATGACAAGCCAGGGGCACGAAAAGTTTTGATTCAGTCCACTAATAGCTCTGTCCTAAGAGAATTCAAGGATAAATCCAAATATGAGCTTGTCTATAAGGTTGATGAGAATGTTGGTGATGCTGATAATGCAGCTGTTGAAGAGATCAAGGGCCTTGCAGATTCTGTGGTTGTTGAGAAGTCATCTGTGTTTCCTCTGAATGCAGCCTTCTTGACTGGCTCTACGAACATTGTGCCAAAGCTAAAATCTTTTAACCTCTCTGTCTATGTAGAAACTTTCAACAATGAGTTTGTCTCACAGGCCTGGGATTTCTTCTCCGATGCAACTGTGGAGATCAACTCATTTGTTCAGGGACCAGAAATTGATGGTGTCATCACAAGCTTCCCAAAGACAGCTAATAGATACAGAAGTAAGTGCATTGGTTATGTGTAAAAGTTTTGTTTAGAGAAGCTTACATGACAAATTAGTGATATCATACTTAACCCTAAAATTACGGGTAAAGTTTGGGATTGCTTGTTTTAATAGTCTCTTTATACGCAGCACTTTGTCATGCCAGCTCCCTGGCATACTCCGCTAGAATAGCTGTAGACTTAACAATATAATACCTGGCGTTTTGGTACACTGGTATTTCATATCCCTTGGTTTCTTGAATATCATGGTATAAGATATCATAATATAAGATGCTTAAGATATCTAAGATATTCATGTTTGGTGGGACAAGCGATGCAATTTCACATTCAAAGGAATGTAAGATATCCATGTTTGATTGCAGATATTAATCATTGTTATTTACCTCTTAAATTTCCAAATATACACTTTTAGACGAGGAAAAATTGGTAATCTAAATTCAATCGAAGGTACTTTGGAGATTTTGGCTGTCATTTTGGTGAGATGTAATGTAATCACATAACAGCCTACCCGGAATGTAGGCATTGAATTCAATCCAAGGTACCATGGTAGGACCAAGATACCGGTATACCAAATGCTTTCTTAGTTGATTATTTTATTGTTTTGTTCTTGTTTTTATAATGTTTTTGAGTGGATCCATTTCATATTTACTGATATGATTGCTCTTCATACTGCTGTAGGGAATCGGTGTTTGTCAGGTAAAAATCCGCCTCCTTACATGCAGCCTGTTAAACCTGGCTCTCTTTTACAACTTGTTACCAAAGAATACATGCCACCAGCCGAGGCTCCTCTCCCACCCCTGACAGAATCTGAAGTGTCAGAGCCACCTTTACCTCCTGTTTCTAATAAGACAGCCCCGGCCCCTAGCCCTGCTTCCGGAACAGGAGCTGGAGCATCTCCACCTGGCAATGCACAGCCAAAGGTTAACATCTGCTTCTTTTTGTCCACTCTAGCTGTGTTTGTATCTTTCCTTCTGCTGATTTGAGTGAGAAGGTCTCCCAACAGCCTAAGAAAAAGTGAAAAGAAAGAAGAGAAAGAAAGAAAAGGTTGCTCATGCCTGTTGTGGTCCTCTACTTTTCCTGGATTGAGTAGAGCATTAAGTTTTTCTTCTTCAGACTTCATAAACATTTCAAGTCCTTTTTACTCAAGAGCAGTAAATTTTTTCCCTTAATTGTTGTAGCTAGGTATGTTCATTCCTCCTTTCCACCTCCCCAGTCTCTTCAAGGTTAATTCTATGAACACAATTTGTGTATTCTTTTTAGATGAGCGTTTTGTATAATTTGTTGTAAGATACTTTGTATTTATTTGTTTGTGTGAAATTGGTATGAGATGAACATGTGGAATTTTCCTGGGAGAGTCATTTGGTATATTGTGTCAATAGAAGTAAACAATTCCCTGTCGTCAATGCATGATAGCCGGAGGCACTAGAAAACCAGAAAATCTTGAGTACAGTTTGCTAGTAATTTATATATGTAACTTACATTGTTAAATTCAACTCAATCATAAAACGTTTTTTTAAAAGTAAAAATTCTTTAAGAAATTCTTCATCGTCATTATTTATAATTATTGTAATATTGTCAATGTCGAGAATGCCAATAATAAGATTCATTTCATTAATCTGAAAACTCATACCTGGGGACGTCTCCTATTTCCTAATACAACTCGGATCTTTCTTATATCTTAAAAATAAACATGATAACATTAAGTCCTTTGAAAGCTAAGTAAAAATATTGAGATGGAAAAAAAAAGAAAGAATTGCATATTCAATTTGAATTAACTATGATTTTAGTGGCTACATTTTGCTTATTGAACATTACAGTATTATTCGTCCTAGACATTTCGATTCAACTTAGGTTGCCGTTTTCCCAAATGTCAATCGAAGTAACAATCTCAGTATCACGCCAACAATATTTACTTGATTAAATCAGTCAACACCTTGGAAAATTCAAATCTTGAACATAATGTTTGTTGTGTTGAATGAGCAATATGAATTATTGAAGCACATGCAATCAAACACTATATTAAACAAATAATTGTTTTCTAAAACATAGTTGCTTATCATTAACATGATAGGAGTAGTTCTTTTGTTCTATATTTCTGTAAAGATCCATGTTGCTTAATCATTAACATGATAGGAGTAGTTGTTTTGTTCTATATTTCTGTATAGATCCGTGTCAAGACTCAAACAAGAGGGTTGTGACAGCTAGGTCAACGCTGGCATTTTATGTTGAAAAGACAAAATGATTGTCATGTATTAATTAAAACATTGGAAGTGACAATTTTCACTATCAAGTAAGAGAATATAAAGGATGAATTATCTTTTCCTTACAAGAGATATACAATTACATAGCTATTTTTTATACAAAGATATATTTTAATTTTAAAAATAAGTTATAATTATATTTGTTTTAACTAAAATATTTTTAAATCTATTTACTTATATATATATATATATATAATCTATTTTTCTAAATTTAACCAATTAAAATTTTTTTAATAAAAATAAGTAGTTATTAGAACAAAGAACATCTTTAAAAATAAAATTTTTTAAAGAAATTTTACTAATTAAAATATAATAATTAAAAATATTTAATTTTAACAATAATATTTGTGTGAATGTATATTAATTGGCATAAGCACTATCATAAATCTAATAAAGTTTAAGAATAAATTAAGATTATGATTTTTAACACAAAATAAATAATATTGATATCTAAAATTTAAGAAATATATATTTTTTATAAAAGTAATCAACTTTTTTCTTTGAAATATTTTAGTCATCTTTTGGTTTTAGGAGAGATTTTTTTATATCCTCAAAAATAGTTTTATTGCATGACTTTCCCCCTATTCATGACGATCTACACTACTCTTCTTTGAAATAAACTCTTTTTTACTAAAAATGTCCTTAATGCTAATCTTAATTTTTTAATTAAAATATAACTTATTAAAAAAATATATATTTTTTTTAAATTTTATTTTAATGTTATTTTTTCATATTTAAAAAGTAAAGATACTTTATTCCAAAGTATTATTATATTTATAATAATTCTTGTTTTGATTAAATATCTTATTAACATAATATGCTTTTTGAGCAAAATATGATAAAAAAAAACTTAAAAGCCAAATTATGTTAAGCAAATCTTATTACACTCAAATGCTACAAATATACTTTTTTTTTTTAATTGGGCAAACTCATCTTTATGAAGGCAAGACAGCCTAAATTATTCTTTTAGACTAGGCCAACCTTACTTTATTGATGGCAAGACTGGCTTTAACTTTTTGTTTTAAAAAAAGAAAATGCCAATCTCATCTTCTTACTTTTTTTTTCCTTAAAAGGCAAGGCCAATCTCACCTCCAATCAAGGCAAGATTAGCCTAATGTTATTTCTTTTTTGTTCTAAATGTTAATTTCTTTTATAAGGTTATAATATATCTTATTTGATTATTTGAACACAAAGTAAGAATAAGTCAATTAAATTAAATATTAAAAAAGGCTTGTAATGTTGTACAAATATAATTAAAAAAAATTGTTCATTAAAATAATGGCTCCTTGTGTTATAATGCGCCTTTCTTCTTTCTTGTTGTAATCACTACAACACCAATTAATCTTCTTGTAATATTCAATGTTTTGTAAACTAAAATAGTCTTTAGGGAATGGAATGGATTAATTAAAATGCTTCACAGGGAGAGAAAAGGCTAGTCAGAGCTAAAAGGAACCGACATGGGCCTAACTAATGGAAAATTTAGGGATTTAGAAAACATGAGAATTGATTTGAGAAATGAATATCCCTCATCATAATATTATGAAATAAGGTTAGTAGAATAATTAGATGAGGTTGGCTTGATTAAATCCTTGATGATGTACGGCTTAAGGTTTTAGTTGACCATAATTTTGATTGGACTTTTCCAAACTATTTTAAGTTCTTATAATCTCAAAGTATATGTTTTTAATGAAGAGGAGAGTCTAAATTTTTGTGTGAAGTTGTCAGTTTTTAAAAACATTGAGAAATAAGTTCAAATGGTGAAATTAAAATATAAAGGTAAAATCAATATTTTGAAAAATTATAAAACTTTAGCTATATATATATGTGTGTGTGTGTGTGTGATGCCCCTCATCCTCCTCACCCCATAGTTGACCTTGGTAGCCCTAGAAACCTCTTTTGGTGGCATGAAGAAGGAAGCGAAAAGGAAGTTCCATACAGGTAAGCAAGCCTCCTAAATTTGAATATGATGTTATTATAAACTTTCTCCCACTTCTCTTTTTTCTTATGGTGCTTTTGGTTTCTCAAAAGGGTGAGTTTTATGGCTGGTACCTTGTGTAAAGAAACTCCTTTGAGGAAACCAATTATGCCAAAATAATCTTCATCGCTAGCACATCAAAGCAAGGTATGATTTTGCTATGAAAAATTTGTATTCCTTTGGATTCCAAATCCTCCTAGTTTTGGCCAAGATAGGGAGTGTGGGAAGGAGACTTGAGCTTAATGAAAACTTGGTAAAACCAAGGGTTTTAGAGGATGAAGAATAAGAATATGCAAATAGAAATGATAAAGAACCAAGGGATTGGCATATGGCTTCACTTAGGATTTGGTTTTGGTTATAAGAGATTCAAAACCTTAGGAGAGTTAATTAATCCCTGTAATACCATAATTGAGTTAGAAATGAATTATGGAGATCCTAAAACCATCAAATTCCCTAAAAAGCAAACAACACTCAAAGAATTGGGAGCCATGGGTGTGTCTCAGCCATGGAGAGGTTTGGGTGACTAGGGAATTGTTTCATTGATTTTAAGGTCTTGAATGGTCTAGAAATGAAATATAAATATTAACGGAGCCATTGGAATGAATTTATGAACTCTATTTTTCTAAGTGAAAAATTAGGGTTCAAGAATGCCTAATAAGACCATATGGCTCTAGGTATATTTAATTATGCTTTTGATGGCTCTAATGAGTTCCATTGGAATTAGAAAGATCATATGGTGAGATTTTGAAGTCTAGAAGTTGAATTTTGAGAGTTACTCCTTAAGGCGTCTAAAGTGACTTAAAGCCATGCTTCAAGACTTAGTTATACATATATGATTAAATTGAGATTGAATATATCTTAATTGATTGTTTTACACCCTAATTGATGTATCTAGGCCAAACAAGTAAGACCAAACTCAAGTGTGTGTGTGAGGCCATGGAATCACAAAAAGGAGAGCAAGGAAAATTGAATTAAGTTAATTGTTAAGATAGCTTTTCCTTTATTTTTATATGTGGTTGGTTTGCTTGAGTTCTTGATTGCTTGTGTGTATTGTTTGTAATTGTGTGAGTTGTTGTGATTATTTGAATAAAATATGCAATTGCATGACACTCATTTGCATTTGTGATTGGAGTGGCTTTTTGATGGGTGAGGCTAGGCCAAAAGCCTCTAGATGTTGGATAAGGTTAGGTCAAAAGTCTTTAAATATTAGGTAAGGCTAGACCAAAAGTCATTAGATGTTGGATGAGGCTAGGCTAAAAGTCTCTAGAACATATATTTGCTTTTACTTGAGTCATGAGACCCCTAGAGTATGGATTTCTTTTCTTGTGTATGATTTGGTTATGATTGCATAACATAATACTTTTTTTCTAAATGTTAGGCAAGGCTAAACCAAAAGTCATTAGATGTTGGGTGAGGTTAGGCTAAAAGTCTCTAGAACACATATGTGCTCTTACTTGAGTCATGAGACCCCTAGAGTATGGATTTATTTTCTAGCGTATGATTTAGCTATGATTGCATAACATATATACTTTCTTCTAAGTGAACCACTTATGTGTTACAATATTGGATTAGATATTGGAATTCTTTGAATCTTGCTTTTCTCTATCTCCATTAATTATAGCCAGGTGATGTGCAAATCAAAGCCAAAGAAGAGAAAAAGGCCTAAAGAAGACATTATGATAAAGAAATTAGCTTAAGATGTGTTATTGTATAAGTGATTATGTGACTCTATATTTTGGATGTATTATATTGCAAATATATTTAAAAGTACTAGAGTATGATTATATGACCATTTGATGTATGTATGACATAATAGAACATGTTTTGGCATATAAGATTCTATGAGGTTTATGTGCATTCTTACATGTGGGATAGTGATTTTTAGTTGCAAGGCAAATTTCTTATGATGAATCATTGCTACATGATGCAATTAACAATTTACATTTGCTCATGGTGAGAACAACATTTTAGAGCTTATTTGGTACCATTTAGAATCAAAATTTTGACTATTTGAGCCATAAATGTCACTCAACCCTTAATGACTAAATTTGGGGCTAAATTTTGGTGAGCATTTAGAGAACATCTAGAGCTTTCTATAGAGCCAAAAATTATAATTTTTGGACTTTATAAAGTTTTTGGTGAATTTTCAAAGTAGGCTAAAAAAAGTTGTCAAGCCTATTATTGTTCATTCAAATCTAGTCTTAGATTTCATGTTCTTTGAGGGAACAAATAGATTCATTTTGACTTGAAATTTTTACAGTAGAAAGTTCACAATCATAAACTTTCTAAAGACACCTAATTTGAATTAATCGGAGTTGTGTAGTTCAAGTTATGCATTTTTGAATTTTGGACTTTATTAGGTGTTCTATGGTATATTTGAGCAAATGATCCTTTTTATGACTTTAATCTCCATGTACATGTGAAATTGTATGGAACAAATTGGTTATGCATGCATTTGTGAGAAGAAATGGTGAAAATCCATATTTGAGCATTATGGAGCCATATGATGCTTTTAATAACTAAGAATTTCGTTGTTGAAAGTTTGACTTCCATTATTTTGCAACAAATGGACTTTTATGTAACACCATAATTTCTTACCTCATTTCATGCTATTTTTAGGCCTCATATCAAGCAATTCACAAAGAGGCAAGGAAAAATAGCATTAAATAATGTATTTCTTAGCGTTACGTTGTGTATAAAATTTTCTTTTGGAGTCTCGTGGGCCATATGGACTCATGTGTCATATTCTCATATTTAATTACATGGATAAAACTCATTTGCATCACCAAAAGTAGCCTCCAACTTATGGAAACCAAAAGGAAGTATAAAATACATTTATACATTTTCGGTCAGAATTTCCTCATTTTTGTCACAAATTTTTAAAAATCATAACTAATTCTAGAAAACTTGAAATCATGCATTCTGGAAAGCTACACATGTCTACTTTATGATAAAAATATGTTTTGACCATGAAACATCATATAGAAGGTGTTTGACATTCGAAAGATCCAGAGGTCTGGCTGTCTATTGGTACTATCACAAGTTTCTGCAGCAAGCTTCAAAAATATCTAATTAATTCCACAAAACTCCAATTCATGAAAATGATACCAATATGGAAAGCTATGGATGTTAGATAGAGGAGCAAAATAACTCTAGACCAGTTCAGGCATGCCCAGACCTCGAAACCTAATCAAACAGTACCTGAGGTTAGTTGGAGCACCTGGTATTGGACATAATTTTTGAAAATTCATATCTCCCTCTTTAGACCTCTAAATGAGGTGTTTATAGTTGACACAAGTCTCTAAGAATGTCTAGTTTCTCTATATAAAATTCGTGGAATTGGATATTATTTGAGCCCTGTGTAATGTAACATCTACTTTAATAATTATTGGGTTAGGGACTCCGTCCCCTAAATATATGCCAAGTACCTATACAGTTATAAATTCTTGAGGCTTCACCTCACGCTAGTTAATATTCACTTAAAAGGGCTCGCCCTATTAAGCAACAATACCTGCTCAAGTTATTGTATAATAACAAGGGCTCCGCCCATTTTATTCAATTCAAAACATAGGGACTCACAGTCCACATCTCGAGTGTATATTATAATATTTTAGGAAATTAAATTCAAAAATCCATAAGTATCAAACTACTAGCTAAACAATATTTTAAGATCCAAAAATAGTAAAACCAAATAACAATGTCCTATGGTCATAGCAAAAGATAAATATTAATCCAGCATGAGCTCGAGGAGTACAAGAGCCAATAGCTCACTCCTCCAGTAACTTTCCTTGCCTTTTATTCAGTTCTTCACTTGAAAATGTTAAGAGAATGAGGTGAGTACTAACGTCTCAGTAACCTAGAGTCTTACCATGTACATACATACTAACAACCATACCCAATTAACATACAATAGGCCTCCATACAAATCCAACATCACTATTATTAATTATTAACATAAAAGATCATAAAGTATAATTCGAAACAGTTATATGCACAATATGATAAAATGCAATATGTGTAACCTCTTTTATTGCTTCGTCCAACCTTATACGGCTGACTGAAGCCATAGGCTTATCCACGATCTGGCCCACACATTGAACTGACCAAAGCTACTCCAGTGCTCGAGATGTACCCGGCCAAAGGTACAGAGCCCAAGCTCAGACTATGGCTCCCCTCCTTAAAAGACTAAACCAGGAGGTGTTACTGTCCTACGTTCCCCCTTTACAAACCCGGCCAGGTAAGTATTGAGGAAAGGGGCCTTACAAAAAGCCAACCATTGTGCGCGATGTGGAGGCAAACCATGTGGTCATCGTATCATATATATCTCACTAACATCTCCTTAACCCATCATTTATGCATGTCATATTTATCCAAAATTCATACAAGCATGTTTGAAAAATAAAGAACCCCATATAGTATATCAAATAAGACTGACAAGCATGCTTGAAAGAAATATAATACTCTAAAATTTCATATCAATAATTTGAGCTCACAAGCATGCTTGAAAATGAAACAATACATCAGAATTTTATTATATCTGCAAGCATGCTTAACATGATTCTATAAATTCTATTAATTTCACAATCATTTACTTTTACCATTTCATAATCCCATATAGCTTATTTATCTGTACCACACTCAACAAGATAAACTTATTTATTTAATTAAAATTACAACAATAAACCAGTTTGTACACACATGGAAAAACTCTGAATTACCTGTTCTCTTTTGGCTAAGTAGTCACACAGCAAGAAAATCAAAGCAGTAAGAGCTCTTAATGAAAATCTACAAAAGTCACACATATACAAAAACATCAATATATAATTCAAAACTACTTATCTAGTATCCTAAACTACTCTAAGGCGACTCTAAAACTACTTTAGAAACTTAAAAGCTATCATAGAGAACCTAAAATTCTCTTTTAAATCCATATTTCTTTATACTTTAATTAATTCATTAGAGTAGTCAATTTTATGTTAACTTAAATTTACAAAGTTCCCAAATTCCTAAATCTTGATTTTCTCATCTAAAATTTATAATTTACATATATATATATATACGAATTAAATTTATATTCCCAAATTCACACACATACATATATCTATGTATAAAAATTTATATTAAATTTATATTTATAAATTTATATTATATACATACCTACAAATATATATATAATTAAATATATGTATATGTATATTCATTTTAGAAAAATAAAGGGATGAAATGATGCGTTTCTGCATATGAATATATAATTATGTATATATTACAATTACACACACACACACACACACACACATATATATTTAATCCATAAAAAGACGAAAAGGTGCATATTGCATATCACTTTAATTGAATGGTGCGTGGGGTGTGTTTATACATATATATATATATATATATATAGTCATATGAAACAAAAAACAAAAGCTACTCTCGTACTTGGTATGGAGATGTAAGTTCGAAGAGGGATTGAAAGAACAAGTTGAAATTATTTGAAAAAAGGCTTCTGGCGGCGTGAGAGAGAGCAGACGGATGGAGGAGTGAAAAATAAGGAATATGTTTAGGTTTTTCATAATTAGATTATTATATATATATATATCTTATTAGTTATTATTATTAAATTTTAAAATTCTATTGGCTATTAAAACTAACTTTAAGTTATCTCTCGGATAATTTGAAATATTTTAAAATTAACTAAAGAAATATATCTTATTAGTTATTATTATTATTATTATATTTTAAAATTCTATTGGCTATTAAAATTAACTATAAGTTAACTCTAGGATAAGTTGAAATATTTTAAAATTAACTAAAGATATATATCTTATTAGTTTTTATTATTATTATATTTTAAAATTCTATTAGCTATTAAAACTAACTTTAAGTTAACTCTCTGATAATTTGAAATATTTTAAAATTAACTAAAGATATATATCTTATTAGTTTTTTTTACTTTTAAATCTTTGGCTCTTTAAATTATATATATATTTTAATAAATTTTTAAATAGCTGAAAATTTGACTTTTTCCTTATCCCATCTTGTACCATACTCTTTAGGCCTAATATTTAATCTTATGTCCTTTTTAAAGTCACTAACACTATATGTCCCAAAAAATTTTGGGATGTTACATGTAACATATTTTATTTTCGAACCTGAATGGACAATGACAAGATCAAAATCAAAATTTTTGCCAATTTTAAAAATTCATCAAATATTCTCTAGACCTTCAAAAATTCTGTTCTTTAGTTTTTCAAAAAGCTCTCAATAAGCTCTAATTTCATTCCAAATCTTAGATTAAGAAGAGCTTATTTGGACAAAAAGTGACATAGGGTTCCAAATTAGTCAATTCTTGGTCTGTACAAGATATCAAAATGTGTAAATGGCTTTCCTTGGGGTTTGGAACCTGGGCAAGTCTAAAAGTATAAATAGGACTTGTATGAACTGTCCAAATGGTCCCAAACCTCATGCATCTCAATTTGACTATTCTACTTCCATTTGTACACAATTATATAATGCCAGTCAAGAAGCTAGTTTGTCATAACATACTCATTTTACATTCTAATGGTTACATAACATAATCTCTCAATTATACATGATATATTATCATAATTATACGTGCTCATAAAGTCATTTGTCATATACAACCATAGATTACACATTTGCCACTTTGATGGCCTTAAAGAAGCTAATTCTATGCATTTCAATGTCATGCTCTCATCTCTCAAGTGATTGGCTCCAATCTCCTTGCTATCTTGATCTACCTAGCATGTTAGAAAATTGGAGAGGAGGGGATGAGATTCAAAGAATCCCAATAGCTCATCTCCCATTCAATCATACATAAAGCATGCAAAACAAGCCTTACAAATGCATGCATGGGCATATTAACATGTCCAAGTATTCAAGAAGCATTTTCAATATTTGAATAAGTCATACATAGAATACAAATGCTTGCCAAGCAAGTGGATTGACCTTACCTATTTACTTGTGGATTTTAGACTTGCCTCACTTATTCTTAAAGAGGTTCTTGGACTCAACCTTGCTCTTAGGGGTCAACCTCACTTTTGGAAGACTCTTTACTTTGTCTCAACTAATCTTAAGGGTTCTTGACTCATCCTCACCATAGCTAGAGGGTTCTTGATTTCACCAGACTCAAGCAAACTAAAGCAAGTATCATAAACATCATTTGGAAAGCATAATGTATTATCATAGTACCATGGTATATAAAATCATGCTAGAATACTTTTCATGGCTTAAAACATATATACACACATTCAAGACAATGTAAGCACACATCTATGCATGAGAGAAGGTGGAGAGAGCTACCTTGCTTGCATTTACACACTTTTTCCTTGAGTCTTGAATCCTTTCCCTTGACCTCACACACCCAAGAAGGTGGAGATCACTTCTCTTGGCCTAGACACATTATATGGAGCTAATTATACTCTTGAATCACATTTTAAGGCCATACAATCACTAGAAAAGTTAGGTGACTCATAAGACTCTTTTATGGTTCCATAATGCACTTAATGAAGCAACCTTTGGAAAACATCATTTTGGCTCTATTCTCTCTATCTATTTATAATTCTTGATTCTATTTAAATCTCTTAGAGTCATCACATAATCAATTCTAGGAGCCTAACTAGGTGTTGCTTCTTTAAGCCATATTATGGAACATATAAGGCCATCTCACTATCTATGGTTTCTAAAATTTTTCCAAGGCTTCCTTTCATATTCTCCCATCACACATGATACAAAACTAAGCTTGGAAGGAATTAAAACACTCCCTAGGTGCATGAACTCTCCTTGGCTGAAGCTATGCTTCCATATGGCACTAATGGAGTTATTTTAATTTCTTTGATGGGAAAAGCATGTGGGAGGTGTCATACCTCATTTTATAACCATTTTCCTACTACAATTACCTCATATATTACTTAAAGAAGTCAACGGAAACCTGAATTGATAAAAATTTTTCATTTTAAAACTTCTTCATACAATTTCACTATTCATTTGGTCATTTCCAAATTCTTATCTAACTTTGAAAATATATACTTAATATAGAAAAATCTTATGTGGCTGGTTCAGGGCTCTACTTCAAGCTCTCTAAACCCTTTATAAGGGAAAAATACTTTCTCAGCGGAATGCGTATAAATTCATATTAAGTTGCCCTTATAACAATTTGGATAGTTTTACCCCTCATTAGTCATATTATTATTATTATTATTATTATTATTATTATTATTATTTTGCCTTTATATAAGCATAGGCATTCTTGCATCTTATGCACAATAGTCATACTCTTTTTACTTCATGGTTAGGTATATAAATGACTTTCCATTTCATATCTGAGTACCTTACAGTATCATAACGTAACTCATGCACGTAGTAATCTAAAATATTTAATTACATAACAAAATGTGGTGCATAAAAGTAAGGTCATCGATTTATGTCTCCACATTCTTTGCTCTTTCTTTGCGTGAACTCGGACCTAGCATGGGTTATATTTAGGTGAGATTATAAAATCTCAGTAGTAGTAAACCAATCTCATTCACAAGCAAGCATGTAAGTACATAACATAATGCCAATCAAGATGCCACATATCGCATAGCAATACAAGGAATTTCATACAAGGCCAAGCACAATCTAAGCATATATGTCTCATCTTATAGCATAAATAACAACTTGATATAGCATAACACTCATCATTATACAACCATACAAGCTTAAGGAAAGAGAAAGGAAAACTACTACCTTAGCAAACTTTGCTCCTCAATCCTTGTGACTCGGTTTACTTGCTTTTGGAGTTCCCAAAATAACATCAAACCCTATAATCATAATGATAATTCATTACAATCAACACATAAACCTTAAATTCTAAAGTAGGATGACCCCTTTTAAACTTAATGGGACCATTGGAATTGAAAAAATCCAACTCCTTCCCTTTCCATTCACTATGGCCGAATAGTAGGCCTTTCGTGGCCAAAATTTAGGAATTTTATCCCATGAGTTTTAGGGGCTTTCCCATAGATGTTCCTAGCTAAAAAAACTCTTTTGAATCCATTGGAATGGATAAAATCATCAAATTCCAGCCCCAACATCACGTTTTGGTCATCACATAATCTAGCTCCGTTTTAGGCTCAAAGTGCATTTCTTTAGTTCTAAAAATTCCATAGCCTTTTCCTTTATGTTTTAGAACTTAAAATTTGGTATACATGACTTTAAGACATTAAGAAAACACCATAAAAATTTTGGGAAAATTCGGACGGCATCTCCCCATGCTTTCTATTTTCCCAAAAATTACAGTCTTTGTGTTTTCCAAAGTCTCAGCACATAACTACAATAACTAAGCTCATATGGCCTTCATGTTCAACATATAAACATCATTTCAAGGCATTCATATTCAACATATAAACTCCATTTCTAATGATTCATATGCTGTCCAAAAATGACTTATAACTAGGGTTTAACAAAACTAACTTAAAACATGTGATTTTTAAGTGCAAGGTGGAGAAAACTTACTCTTTAAGCTTAATCCTTGCTTCCTTTGCTTTTCTCACTCTAAAATCCTTTCTCTTCCCACTTAGAGCAACATTCCACCTTGAAGAAAAGATGAATATGCAGCTGCCCTTTGGAGAAAATGGTTGGAGGATGGAGAAGATGAAGAAATTTGGTGAAGAATGGTCGTAGTTTTGCTTGGTTTCACTTCTTCTCCCACTTTTTCTCCCTCTCTCTCTCTCTTCACGGTTTTCTTTCTTTCTCCCTTGTATGTGGCGTGAAAATGGTGGAATGGAGGTGAAGAAGATGAATCTAGTGAAGTTGAATGGTCATACTAAATTTGGACCTTTGGATCAATCTTTTCAAGATCAAATCCTAGCCTTCCATTCCTTTTTCTTTTGATTTTCTAATTTCATAACTAAATATCTTCTTTCAAAAATCCTTGGCCACACACTTGGATGCCTTTTCTTAGCCCTTAAGTTATGGATAGTAACTATGGTTAATTTCCTTAACTCATCCATGGTCTACTTTTAACTCAACCATAGTTAGTTTCTAACTTAACTATAGTGAATTCTTTAACATAACTAAAATCATTTTCTTCTCTCCCTTTCATTTTATATTTATATTTGGGTTTCATCTTCTCTAAAACCCTAATTATATCTTCTCTTCTCTTTTTGGGCCTTTAGAATTAGCTATTGGGCCTTACCGCAGTCTAACATCAGTGTCTGGGTCCAATTAAGGTTTTACGGTACAATACATACCTTTAGATTTTCTAAAATTTACAAATATTATTTTCTCTACTTTTTGGCCATACTGAGCTTCAAGCATGGTTCAGGAGGGGCCCTTAACCTCAATCCTCACAAATTTTGGTGTCAATCGAATACTTGGGTCTATAGGTGTAATTTTCACCGTTCTGTATTATGATTGTGCTATAAACTTTTCATCTACTACAATTCTGTCCCTGAAACTCCTTCAGGGTTTCTTAACCTTTTAGCTATTTTTATTTCTATAGTTGTTACAACTTCCTTTTTCTATTTTGCTCATAGCTACTGATCGGGCTAACCAGATCCAAGATCGGATCCCGCCTGACCATCCAAACAACTTGGCATCATTGGACCCGTCTCATCAAACTAGGTTTAACCGTGGGTCACGGATTTCTGAGATTCTTGCCCGATTGTTTGATATTCGAGCCTAAAGCCACGAATAGAGGGTGAAATTAGGGTTTCATGAACTTTCGGGCAATTTATACATTTTGCCCAGCATATAACTTTTCTTTGCATTTTGATCCCTGGCTCCTTCATACTTGACTTTGGAGGCTCTTCGGGACCTTTTTCTGATCTCTTTTTTTTTTTCATCTATTTTAGCCCAAATTTTAGGGTACCGCTGGCCTTGACTCATCATTATTTACACTCTAGAATATTATTCTAATTTTATTAGACCTCAATTTATTCTATTTGGGGGACTTCCTTTCATATCCGGTGAATTTTGTATGTTAATGGAGAAACCATATGTTATGTTTCTCGCGTTTTCTTACGTTTTCTTGGATTTTCAGAAAACTGGATGTTACATTTCTCTCCGCCTTAAATAAATTTTGTCCTCGAAATTTGGGGTACATTTTCATATGACATTTCTTATATCCTTGCTAAATGGTTTTTTCTTACCTTTGCCTGTTTAGGTCTAAACTTGTGTTTTACTCTCTTTATTCACTCAAGAGGGCTTATATAACTCTTTGGCTTAATGACTAATCATCATGCTCTTACTCTGTCCTGTACTAACAATGAAGAGTAACTACCACTGACTATTGCTGAATTCTTGTGGGATGCTAACTATACTTATAGTTTTGATTCATGGAGACATATTGTACCACTTTCCTTATTTACAACTATACCTGACCCCTTTATGAATATATAATTTAGCATATCGGGATCTCTCTATCCCTCGGTTAGGGCTAATATCTATTGGGTAGTGGTTTATCTGGCTCTAACTCTGGAAAACTTATTTCTTGCTTTCTCCATCCCATACACTGTGCTCATCTCTAGAGAGATCTAGTCAGTGGTCTAACTATCTGAGTAAAGCTTTCATATCTCTGTAGCAATAGTCTTCCAGACTCAGGAGGTCTCTAGCCTCTGAGACAAAAGCTAACTGAAATTGTACTGGTCTCTAAGACTAAGTACTCTGTAAAACTATCTTAGGCTGTCATCTCTACCAGAGAACTATCATGCTGTGGCTAGGGCTCTCTGTAACTCTGTGGGATCTACTGCGACCCCCAGGTCTACTACGACCTCTCAGAGCCCTGCTAGGGTCTATTGCAACCCGCTATGCTATGCTAGGATCTACTGTGATCCATTTCTGGGAGACGTTAAAGCCTGTATTTGATAGTAAAATACATGCTCACCAAGTCCGATAACCATCGCTCATAATAGTTGAGGCTAAACTCAGAGGTGCATCGTGCTCTTCGTGGGAGTAGGTTCTATGTCATCTGATTCTCCAGGATCCCATCATGCTGATACTAGAGAGCATTTTAAATTCTTCACTCATTGCTCCTCATAGGATCCTCAGATTCTTACTTTAGCCCCTTTTTACTTGAGCTTTCTTTTCTTACTCTAACTGTACTCGTCTATCTTTTCCTCTCATATCCTGCAGTTATTAACTATGCCCATGTTCTTTGGCACGAGGGCATCTCACACTCTGAGTGTGGTTAACATGTCTAGCTGGAGAGAGGCTATGCATTGGTCCCTATTCATTTTGTTTACATGTACTCTAAGGGACTTAAATCATATGTATTGAACTCATGCTATCTGGATTTAAACATTCTTTACTAGGGATTCCTTTCTGCATGCTTTTCTTATCATTTTGATATTACTAGAATTCCTTTACCTTTCTCTTCTGACTTATCTCATTATTTAACTAACTAGGATACCCTTTGATTATTAGGACACTTTGGTGATTGATGTCATTGTTTGCTACGCATTCAAGTTACATTACTATTAGGTTGATCAGGCCTAATATCATACAACCATTGTTGCAAGCAAACCATAACATCAAATACTAATACACGGGCGCCTCATGACTGAGCTCAAAGCCACTATCGTCTGTATATTGCAAATTTCCTAATAATCTAAAGTATCCCTCTCTTACTTCTCTCTATTTGCCCTATTCTCGCCGAGTGCTCGAGGAAAGTAGGATTCTTTTTCTACTACATCCTGAGATCTTTTTACATTGTCCGATTGTTTTTACTTCGAGTAGTATCATGTTAGAAGGGCATCTATGCCAAGGACAAGTGATAAGTATGATTTTTATACATTTTAATCCTTTTAACTTAAACATTTTAGTATCCAATTATGGCTTTAAGGGTCTAATTAGATGAAATATGATTTTAGTAGCCATTTTCTATATTTGAGGAATTGAGTTACAAATTATTGGATTTTAATGCATAAATTTATCTTAAATAATTTTGTGAAAATTCCTATTTGATCTTTCCCACTCTCTTGTGCAGAATTTCAATGGACAATTAAAGCTTGAATGATAATTTGAATTAAAGAAGAGAAGGAAAGAGCATAGCCAACACAAATCTTGCACAAGCTTCATTCTCTTGTTGACCAACCCATATGCATAGCTTCACGTTGAGAGAAGCTCGAATTCTACTTGCATGTAGCTGAAATAGAGGAAGAAGTAGTGCAAGCTATGGGCTGGACTTCTCAACGTGGCAGCAACAAAACGAGCTGCATGATTCATGAAAGTTAACGTGAAGAAGCACGAGTTTGGGTTCTACGTGGAAAAGAGAAAGCTGGGAGCTGGGCTGGAGTTCAGGCGAGAAACACAAGCTGAATGGTGCACGAAGAAGCAGAAAAATCACGGGTTATGATGAAGTGAAGGAGCTGCAGTACGTGGAAACCATGCTGAAGCTATCTCGTGAACTCACATTCATGCAAACAAGTTAAGTGAAGAAGCAGAATGCATGAAAGAAGTTGAACTTGAGCTGAACTTGCATGAGCTAGAGGTAGAGCTAGAACAAAGCTGGAATGACGCTGAACTGGGCAGAGAAAACTGGAAAGAATGAATGCCATTTGAAAAGCTTTTCTCTTCGGTCTGAACAGCAAAACAGAGCACGAATAAATGTAGAACTTATGGGAAGAAAGGAGATGCTGTGCTTGGGAGAATAAGCTGAAGAGAACTGGCAGCTGCAGAGAGTTGGAGATGCTAATCTTCACGTGGGAGACTGCTTCTTCATTCTGTTGGAGGGACAAGACAACGCTGGACTTAAGAACGATGGTTCGAAGAAAGCATGCAGAAAATACGTTAGAAGCCACAGCAGCCAACGTGGAAAACAGAGCATGGAAGAATGAAACACGAAGAAGAGAAGCTACGATGCATAAGCTGGAACAGCAGCTGGGAACGTGATATGAGAAGGAAAATGCATGCAGAAACGTAGGAAAAGAGAAGCTGGATATCACGCTGGAAGCTCTAGAACATGCAGAAATTCGAGAAGAACTTGAATGAGCTGGGATGACGAGCTGAACGAGCTCGAATAGAACAAAGCTGCACGTGATAAAGGATTAAATGAAAGAAACCACGTGATGGAGAACAAAGCAAGTTGAACGAGAAGAAGAATAAGCTGATACAAAGGAATCACATGGAAAATTTATATGAAGAAGCTGCAGAAACAGTAGAAGAACATGTAGGGTATAATAAAATAATCAGCGGGGCCCATACCAATATGCATAAGCAAATTCAGAATCACGTGAATAGGAGAAGAGTTCAGATCATGAATAATACATACAAAAAGAAGAACTTGAGCACGTGATTCATTAAAGAAATACACTCGAGCAGAATTATTATTCCACACGTCTCTCCAGCACATTCACGCCTCCTTCATTTAAATCATTGGACCCTCATCCATTCGCACAATACAAGCCATCCCACGTCTCTATATTTCCAAAAACTCATGCCTATATATATTAAGCCATTCATTCGTTCAAGGGGGCACCATTCATCAACCATTCACACACCATTCTTCGTCTAGCACATACCCCACGCCTCATCCATTCCATCTTCCATCCATCCACCATCCCATGAAGCTTTAATCCACCTTGAGGCTAGCTAGGAGGAAGCTCTTGGAGAAGCTTGAATCCATGGAGAATATTCAGAATTTTGGGCTAAGACTTTCCTTATTTTTCCTACACTTTTTCTCTTTCATTTATTTTCTTGGTTGAGACATATTTGATAAGGAAATTTGTGTAATTATAATTAGTGACTGGTTAGACACTAATTAGGAATTTTTTTTTGTTAATTAATTGATCTAATTAATTTCAATATTATCTGAATTCCATGTATGCTTCGAAGGTATTCGATAAAATACATGAGTGAGCTTAATTGTTTAATTTAAAGATTCCTTAATATTTAGTTGGTTAATTAAATATTTAGGATGATTCAGAGGCTAATCAAATTAGTTAATCAATCAAATTGGATGTTCATTGATCCTAAAAAAAGAATTAACAGTTTAATGCGGAGTTAAGGTTTCAATTTAACATTAGATTGTTAATCTCTTGAATCTTGAGTGGTTACCCAAGATAATTTGTTATGAACACAATTAGGAACTCTTAGACCAAAATAAATTACAATTAGAGTAGGATAAGGATAGTGAATACCAAGGGACGAATCCAAAGCTAGACACAAGTCCATCTTTCATCCATAATTAGATAGAATTTAGGAATTTTAATTCAATTTAGTTTAGGATAATTTAATTCAATTAAAAACCCCTAATTTAGGAATTTTTAGAGTCTTTTAATATTTGGAAAACTCAATTAAACATTGAACACCAATTCCAAGGGAGATGACCTAGGTTGTGCCACTAACTATATATTCTATCAGCCTAGTATTATTTTGAGGGTTATGCGACGATCCACTCAACAAGTGTTCTTTCTTGAACACTTGAGCACATCAGCTCAATATCTATTATCAATTTATTATATCCTTGGCTTGAACACTATCATATTTTCTTTCTCTTTTTTTTTTTTTACCTTTCTTATCCTCTTACTTAGGTAAGAGAATGTTCTACTACTGGCTATTTCTATTGCCAGTTCAAGTTTCTTTACGCTCAAGAGCATCTACCTTTTCCCAGGTTCCTCTACTTATTCATTCTCTATAACCTCAAAGAGATCTACTTTTCGCTCTTACTCTTGCTTTGCTCTTAACTAGAGTATTCATTTGTAGGAAATTTCTATTTCATGAAATCCCAAGAATTACATTCTATGGCGCTCTTGACTTATACTCTTTCTCTATATAATGCAAAGACTTAACTTCTCAGGTGGTCTCTAGCTCCCTTGAGCTTCTTGAGGGTACTAAGGCATTCACTGTTTATTTCAACTCCTTTCTACTTTCATATCATAGCTAGGCTTTCTTTCTGTTTAACCTCTTAGTCTCATCCTCAAAGGCATAGTATACTAATTTTGGGGTTCCATTAACCCAATCTAAGACACACACCTTCCATGTCTGAATTCTGCCTTGCTGAAGACTTATGCTCTACTGGGTGCTTTAATTACTCATGTGCCTTAATCCTACATTATTCTCATATTAGGGAGCTCGTCAGACTATTGGACCCTTGCTGCTTACTTTTCTATGCTCAGTCTACTCATTTAGTCACTAATAAAGCACGTGAATCAATCATACAAGACATTTAAGAGTTTCCCAAGTGTTTGGATTGGCCTCACACTTCTCCTCATGGGTTTTGGACTTGCCTCACCCATTCTTTAAGAGGTTTGGACTCAACCATACTATTGGGAGCCCACTTTGCTATTGGGAGACTCCTTGGTTTATCTTAACCAAGCTCAAGGGTTCTTAGCTCATCCTCACTAAAGGGAAGAGTTCTTGGCCTCTCCTTACTCAAGCAAACTCATACAAACATCATGGATTCATTTAAAACATAACATAGCATCAAGGATCATGACATGTAAAGGCATGCTAGCATACTTTTCATAGCTTGAAAATACATATACACACATTCTAAAACAAGCTAAACACACATCCATGCATGAGAGAAGGTAGACTTACAATGAACTTAGTACTTCTTAACCTATTCTTATTCTCTTTTGAATCTCTATCATTTAGTGTTTCATAGAGTAGCATTCTAGGTTGGAGTCAAAGCCTTATAGGCGGGTCTTAACAACCTTATTATTCTTGTGTTTGATATTATCTAAGAGTTCCTTTCTCAGTTTCAACTACTAGGTCCGCTAATCACATGTTACTTATTGATTTTTTTTCTAACCATTTACTGTTCTTTTTCTTTATTTATACTAGGAGTCCCTGCTCTCTGTGCATCAATTGACCCTATAATAACTCATTTCTCATGTTAGCCTGAATATGACCAATAAGGCCTTTCATGTCACAGTACACTCTGCTATAACTAGGAGCTTTTATTTAGCTACGTGATCCGAGCCTCACCAACTCTGTTTGCAGTCCATCATTAAAGCTAAAGGATTCCACCTCTTGCTTTACTTGTACACATACATAACTAACTACAACTTCTGGGCTGTCAAGGATCTATGAAGTGTAACTTATAACTCAAACCTCTACCTTGAGAGAATTGCTTTTCTGGGCTCTTCACATCGTAATATCTAGGTGTCATGACTAGGGGGAAATAACTCTCTTAACCCCCACTCTGTGCGGTAGTAGCTTTAGCACATACTGTGCTATCTCACTACTTGCTCCTACATTGGGCAAGACATCCTCGAACAGTCTGAATGTGGCACTTTAGGGAGATTAGGCCTCTCATAACCTTTCTAGGCAAGCCTCTCTAGAAGCTCGGAGCTTGCAACTGATCTCGGCGAGCCACTACAAATTATAGGGCTCTAGCCATTAGGTCACTTAACTCTGTTTTAGAACTGAAGGCCAATCTCACCCACAATTGACCACTGACTCACAACCATTTACAACTCCTTTAGTACAAATAAAAACATAAGTCACTTTTACACATCTAAGATACCTCATATAAGGCTTTTCATAACTCTATAAACCTTTACATAGCCTTATAGGCACATCCTCAAGCCATATACAACCTTCCAAAAGCCTGAAACTTTGCTCTAATACCATAAATGTCATACCTTATTTTATAACCCTTTTCCTACTACAATTACCTCATATATTACTTAGAGAAGTCAACAAAAACCTGAACTGATAAAAATTTTTCATTTTAAAACTTTCTCATATAATTTTACTATTCATTTGGTTATTTCCAAATTCTTATCTAACTTTGAAAATACATACTTAATTATAGAAAAATCTTATGTGGCTGGTTCAGGGCTCTACTTTAAGCTCTCTAAACCCTTTACAAGGAAAAAATACTTTCTCAGCGGAATGCGTATAAATTCATATTAAATTGCCCCTACAACAATTTGGACAGTTTTACCCCTCATTGGTCATATTATTATTATTATTATTATTATTATTTTGCCTTTATATAAGCACAGGCATTCTTGCATCTTATGCACACTAGTCATAGGTATATACATGGCTTTCCATTTCATACCTGAGTACCGTACAGTATCATAACGTAACTCATGCACACAGTAATCTAAAATATTTAATTACATAACAAAATGTGATGCATAAAAGTAAGGTCCTCGATTTATGTCTCCACATTCTTTGCTCTTTCTTTGCTTGAACTCGGACCTAGCATGGGTTATATTTGGGTGAGATTATAAAATCTCAATAGTAGTAAACCAATCTCATTCACAAGCAAGCATGTAAGTACATAACATAATGCCAGCCAAGATGCCACATATCGCATAGCAATACAAGGAATTTCATACAAGGCCAAGCATAATCTAAGCATACATGTCTCATCTTATAGCATAAATGATAACTTGATATAGCATAACACTCATCATTATACAAACATACAAGCTTAAGGAAAGAGAGAGGAAAACTACTACCTTAGCAAACTTTGCTTCTCAATCCTTGGGACTTGGTTTACTTGTTTATATGTTTGTATAATGATAAGTGGTATGCTCCTCTACTTAAGTAGTTTTCCTCTCTGTTTCTTTAAGCTTGTATGTTTGTATAATGATAAGTGGTATGCTATATCAAGTTGTCATTTATGTATATCAAGTTGTCATTTATGTTATAAGATGAGATATGTATGCTTAGATTGTACTTGGCCTTGTATGAAATCCTTTGTATTACTATGTGGTATATAGCACGTTGATTGAGATTATGTTATGTACTTACATGCTTGCTTGTGAATGAGACTGGTTTACTACTATTAAGATTTTATAATCTCACCCCAAATATAACCCATGCTAGGTCCAAGTTCAAGCAAAGAAAGAGCAAAGAGTATGGAGACATAAATCGAGGACCTTACTTTTATGCACCACATTTTGTCATGTAATTAAATGTTATAGATTACTGCATGTATGAGTTATGTAATTATATGTCAAGTGAAAGGTAAAATTGTCCAATTTTTGTAGGGACACTTTAATATGAATTTATAAGCATTCCGTTGAAGAAGTATTTTCTCCTTGTAAAGGGCTTAGAGAGCTTGAAGTAGAGCCCTGAACCAACCTCATACGATTTGTCTATAATTAATTATGTATTTTCAAAGTTAGATAAGAAATTGGAAATGACCAAATAAATAGTGAAATTGTATGAGGAAGTTTTAAAATGAAAATTTTTTATCAGTTCAGGTTTCCATTGACTTCTCTAAGTAATATATGAGGTAATTGTAGTAGGAAAAGGGTTATAAAATAAGGTATGATACCAACCATACCAATAAATGAAATAATTAGGCTATCTATGATTATTATCCCATACTAGCAATCATAATTCCATATGTTAAAGGCCAATAACACCAGGAGAGGCCTATCCATGACACCTACTCCCTAATGAGCATAACTAGGGCTCAGTGCATTTGGGGTTTGATCATAATCTAGTACCCGATCGAAATACATGCACGGGTGGCAGCCACATCATAGCTCCACCATGGACTCATAAGGTCTAATCACATATAACAGATAGCCAACAAATTCATTTAGTATCAAAATCATAATCATGTAGAAAATACAAAATTAAAACATACATATGCATGGAATTAGCATGAACCCCGGTTACCTCACTTGTAGACAAGTTGGAAAGCTAACAGTAGTACCAAAATCTTCCTAAAATCATAATATCAGAAAATGATCATTTTATATCAGTCCATTACTATCCCATTAATCATTTATGGTAATAACCCAATACTTAAAGAATTAAATTACCAACAGTTACCTAAGGGACACCTACCCAATCACCAAGAGCTTTTAATTTCGGGTTTTGCCTTCCCTAGACCAAAAACATCAAAATATCACTCTAAACCATAGGAAAATTCGCACAAAATTAAGGCCCATACTATAAGTCTACTATGGGGGTCTTAAACCAATAGAAAATGCATCAAAATGAAGAGTTTATACTTACCTAAAACACCCTTAGCCCCAACCTACGAAATTTCACCAAGAAAATCCTAAACAACCACATTTCAGATTTTGGGTATGGTGAAAATGCTCCAAATGAAAAACTAATCAGGCCAAAATGAAGAGAAAAAGAAGGGGATCAAGTTATATAACAAGTACCTTAGCTGATTTTGAGCTTAGAAGTGAGAAATGATAGATTTCTTGCTTAGAACCATAGCCTCCCTCTTAAGGTGCGAAAATGCCTTTTGTGTTTGTGTTTTGTGTTTCAGCAGAATGGTAGGAGGGCGCTTGATAAGCATGATATTTTATATGTTTTATTCTCCTTATCTTAAGTATTTTAGTATCCAAATATGGCTTTAAGGGTCTAATTAGATGAAATTTGATTTTAGTAGCCATTTTCTATATTTGAGGAATTAAGTTACAAATTATTGGATTTTAATGCATAAATTTATCTTAAATAATTTTGTGAAAATTCCTATTTGATTTTTCCCACTCTTTTGTGCAGAATTTCAATGGACAATTAAAGCTTGAATGGTAATTTGAATTAAAGAAGAGAAGGAAAGAGCATAGTCAACACAAATCTTGCACAAGCTTCATTCTCTTGTTGACCAGCCCACATGCATAATTCCACGTTGAGAGCAAAGCATACTACAGCCATTAAGAAGCTTGGAAGCCACGAGGAAGTAGCTTGGGTTTGGAAGCTCGAGTTCTACTTGCATGTAGCTGAAATAGAGGAAGAAGTAGTACAAGCTATGGATTTTACGTAGAAGCTATGTGGGAAAGCTGCAGAATGAAAGGAAAGAGCTACAGGTTGCATTAGCTATAAGCTACAAGCTGAAGTGGGAATCATTACGAGCTGAAGCTAGGAGAGCTGGATAAAGCATGGAAGAGCTAAATGAAGAAAGCCACAGGGTCTAAGAAGGCTCGAAGAAAGCATGCAGAAGCTTAAGCTTGAGTTTATGTGGAAGGAAGCATGGACAGTAGCTGAACAAAGAAGAACAACGCTGCAAGCTGGAGAAAACGAATGAAGAACAGAGCAAACATATGAGGAAGAAGGAACTTGGTTTTGACGTAAAAGGAGATTGCATGAGGAGGCACAATCTGGAGAAGAGCAAGACGTGGTAAAGAAGGCTGAGAAGACGCTGTAGTTAGAGCAAAGAGAAGAAATTGAGCTGAAGGAAGCTCGAGCCTACATGGAAAGAAAAGAGGACGTGCAACACGTTGAAGCTGGAAGCATCCCACATCGAAGAAGAGGCAGCCCCTGCTTGAGAAAAATGAAGAGCTACATGAAAAAAGGCATGAAGAAGCTAAGAAGCTACGGGCAAGGAGAAGCAGCTGAGCATGTGGGGTTTAAAGGAACAAATGGATTATTATATTCATAATGGGGCCCACCTCTTATATACATGAAGTAGCTTCAGGGAATTGGAAATAATGCATTGCATGGAGTGAATAAAAAAATCACGTAAAAGATGCATTAGTTAACACGTGAAGCAGAATGAAGAGAAGCACGTGAATTTTAAAGGAGATAGAAGCTTCATTCAGCACGCCTCCTTCATTCAATTCATACCCTCATCCATTCGCACAGTACAAGTCATCCACGTCTTTATATTTTTGCAAATCCTCACCTATATATACACACACCATTCATTCATTCATTCGCTGCATTCCATTCACCTCTTCATTCATCCATTCCATCCCATCATTCATCCTCCACTCCATTCCATCATCCAACATCCCATGAAATTCTAATCCACCTTGAGGCTAGCTAGGAGGAAGCTCTTGGAGAAGCTTGAATCCATGGATGAACATAGAGTTTTTGGCTAAGAATTTCTCGATTTTCCTACACTTTTTCTCTTTCATATATTATCTTGGTTAAATTGTATTTGATAGGGAATTTGTGTAATTGTAATTAGTGGCTGGTTAGACACTAATTAGGAAGCTTTTTTTGTTGATTAATTGATCTGATTAATTCCAATATTATCTGAATTTCCCATGTGTGCTTCGAAGGTGTTCGATAAAATATATGAGTGAGATTATTTGCTTAATTGTTTAATTTGAAGATTCCTTAATGTTTAGTTGGTTAATTAAATATTTAGGATGATTTAGAGGCTAATCAATTAGTTAATCAATCAAATTGGGTGTTCATTGATCCTAAAACAAGAATTAACAGTTTAATGCAGGATTGAGGTCTCAATTCAACGTTAGATCATTAACCTCTTGAATCTTGCGTGGTTACCCAAGATAATTTGTTATGAACACAATTAGGAACTCTTAGGCCAGAATTAATCACAATTAGATTAGGATAAGGATAGTGGATACCAAAGGACGAATCCAAAGCTAGTCACAAGTCCATCTTTCACCCATAATTAGGTAGTAATTAGGAATTTTAATTCAATTTAGTTTTAGGTTAGTTTAATTCAATCAAAACCCCCTTTAGTTTAGAAATTTTAGAGTCTTTTAATATTTGGAAAACTCAATTAGGCATTGAACACCAATTCCAAGGGAGATGACTTAGGTTGTGCCATTAACTATATATTTTATCAACCTAGTATTATTTTGAGGGTTGCGCGACGAGCCACTCAGCGCTGCATGTGTTTAGGGTTTTAGTTGGGTTTAAGTTAGGTCTAAAATGGGTTATAGGTTGGCCCAAAGGTCCAATTCCAATTGGGTTCAGATTTTGAGTTGGTTTGGGCTGAGTTTCATAAGTTGGGTTGTAAAATCTTAATTAGGTTAGACCAAGTTTGAAGAACTCAATTGATTTGGATCTGCACAAGGGTTATTGGGCCATTTATAAGAGCTTATGTAAGTTAGGTCTTGGGTTTCTAATTCATTAAATTAAATTAGGCCATTGTTAGGTGGTCTCTCTTAGGCCAAGACTCACATTAAAAGGTTGGGTCTACATCTAAAATTATTGGGTCTCCATTGGTCCCTAACCATGGCCTACTTAATTTAATTTTGGGCATATATAAAATTCTAACCCAATTAAATCTTAAACCCATATTATTAATTTACTTCTCTCTAGATTTCTATTCACATGGTTTGCCCAATTATTTCTTAATAATTATTCTTAATTATGTTTAATCCATGATCAACACTTTAATTAATTTTGGGGTGTTATAGTAAATGCCCCAGAACCATAGCAAATAGAATGTTCTTGACAATCCTTATGCTATAACATCCTAAAAGTAATTAAGAGAATTAAGAAATTATTATGAGAAATTTAGAAAAATTATGAAAAATAGGAATATTTATGCAAAATGATTATTTTGGGTATTTTGGGATAAATAATGATTATTTGGCAATTTTGGTGGAATACATTGGGCTAAAATTTAATTAGAGTTTCATAAATTAATTTACTAAAGGTAAGAAAAATTTCTAGGAGCCTAACTTAAGTTTAACCAGACCCAACTTAATTAAATCCACTTAACCATGGCCCAACACTTGGAAAATGGGCCCAAATGGACCAAAGGCCCTTTAAGTTAGCCTATTACTATCTAAAACCCTAATATTGTTGCAGCCACTTTAATATTTTAGAGATAAAACATTTGTTTAGCTAATGAAGGGAGGAAATTTTTGCACATTCAAGAGGAGGCTAGGGTTTCTTCACATTTTGCCTCCAATTTACAGACTTAGAGGGAGATTTAGCCAATCATCTTCCTATTCATTTTTGTTTGATTAGTTTTTGTTTGGTAAATTTTCAACTCATTCCTAAATCTAAAAATGGGTTATTTGGTAGTTTCTTGCATAATTTTTAGAACTTGAGACTAGATGGACTATTGGGTAAGTATTTCCCTCAATTTTAATATGTTATTATGCTAGAAATTGGCCCCAATGACTGTCTTTTATATTGGGTTTTGCCATTGTGCAAAAAATACAAAGAACTTAGAGTGAACCACTATAGTTTTAGGTTAAAAGGCTTAAATCTGAATTTTGGAACTCATTGGAGGTTAGGTAAGTGCTTTCTAAGTAGCTCTTAATGATTGAATTAAATGGGTGTCTAATTTTTGTAGTGAATAATGATTAAGAGTTGTATTTCGGTTGATTTAAGACCTTTAGAGTTTGGCACTTGATCTTAGCTCTTGAGGAAATTGATACAACTAAGTGAAGTAACCAGGGGTTTTTAATTCTATGCATATGTTTATTTTAATCTTATATTTGTTGTACATATATATGTTTTCCATGCTAAATGATTAGTTGGCAACTTGATCTATGTTAGACCGTGATTGTATCCTTGGTGGAGTTATGATCATGCTGCCACTTGTATATTTTGCTACGATTATGCATTGAGTTGTGATCATATTCATTGAAATACACTGAGTTGTCAGCGTGCTCAATAGAGATTTGGTGTTGTGGATAGGCCTTTCGCTTTGTTTTTAGTCAGTAACATATTATATGTGATTGCTAATATGAGATAGTAGTTACTGGTAGTCCAACTAATTTATGTAATATCCACTCTTTCTAAATTGAATTGAAACTAATGAGTTATAAAAGGAAGACCCTAGAGTCAAAGGAATAGAGGCTAGACAAAATTAGAATAATATTTTAGACATCTAGAAATGAAGATACAAAGTTACAGATGCTACAAAACTGGAGCTTGAATGCCTATATCAAATCATTTGAAAACGCAATGGCATTTTTGTAATTTTGGAGAAAATTTTAGAAACTCAAAGGAAGGAGTTTTAAATGGTAGAATTGAGTTTCCCATGGTGCTCAGAGGCCCTAAAAATCATAGGAATCTCTAAAATAGTTAAAACCCTTTTGGTGTATGATTTAGTCTGTTAGTTGACCCAAATTTTGACTAGATGATTTGGGACGTCTTCGAAGCTCATAAAATTGAAAGTTTATGTTTTTAATAAACTAGAGGACCTATCTCCATTGATAAATACCATTTTTTATATATTTTATTTCCCTTATTTTGGACTTTCTGAAGATGGATTATGGCTTGATGAATTTAATTAGGTGAGATTTGATTTTATTAGCCATGGTTGCATCTTATGAATTAATTTGCAAATTATTGGTTTTTTAATGCTTAAATTTCTTTTAAAATAATTTTGCAAATATTTCTACTTAATAGTTTTTATTCTTTTTGTGCAAATTTTTGATGGACAATGGGAATTCAAATGATGAAATTAATTTGGAAAAGAAGCGGAGGTCATAAGATTGAATCAAAGGCTAAAAAAATTTCAGGATGAAGCTTCTTATATACAATACCAAGTTTGGAAGAATTTTAGAAAATGGAAAAATGGGAAATAAATTGAAGGAGAAATGCATGTGGTTGGAAGAATGAAGAGAAGGAAAGTGTTACTTTGATGAAATCACATACTACATGCACTTCACTCATGTGGGCCCACTATTGGAATCATTCTCACGCTACATGACATACATATCCACGGCATCTATACACAATCCATGCAACATGCATGAGTTTTTTTTTTGTTTTTTTTCCCACATGGTTGGCATTGCTCTAGCTCACAAATACATGCACACGTCCAGTCACCCCTTCCCTTCACTTGAACACATTCCACATATCCCTGCATCCACTTCACAGTAGCTTCACATTCACGTGATAATGTATGGGTTGCATATCCCCTCATTCACATTCATGACCTCACTCACAAATGGATCATATATTCTCACATAAAACACTCATTCCATTTTCTCGTTCACATTGCCTTCTCCCATGTCACACAACACATAAACACATATTAGTACACTTCATTATTCATTCACCTCTATCCACTCCCACTTCACAAAAGGTAAATCACTTCACTTATGGGTTTTTTCACTCCATATACACATATGAATGCATGTAAGCTATGGGCTAGAAGAAGCTACGGGTATTAGGAATAAAAAGAAGAGACTTGGGTTTAGAAGCATAGTGGTTCTGTTTTAGGGAGAAAGGGAGGCTCAGTCTTGAAGTGGAAAGGATGAAGAAGCTATGGGTTTATGTAGTAGGGAAGAGATGGGAGAACACGTAAAGATAGGAAAAAAAGCTTAGGTATAGAACACGGGTAGAAGGTACATGGAGAAGCCACGGGTTTAGGAGGTCTAGAGTAGGAGAAAGAGCACATGAGAAAGGAGTGAAAGAAGCACATGGAAATCATGTAAGGCAGTAAGCTCATTTCCACGGAAGTGAATGAAGAAATGAGCATGTGGGAAGCACAGATAGATTTTACAATATATTCACAAGTCATCAGCTTCATAATGGGGCCCACACATAGACACATAGGAAAGAGCATGTGAGAGGAAGAAAGGGGGCACGGGTTTGGAAAATGAAAAGAGGTAGAATGTGCTGGGGGTGAAGAGGGGAATTACGTGAGAATACGCTACGGATTGGGAGCTCCAAGGATGCAAAGAAGGTTAGACATTCATTATTCATCCATCAAGCTTTAATGGCCTTAGGTTCTTCCTCCCAATTTCCTCTATCCATCTCCTTAATGGAAGCTTAAATTTGCTTGGGTAGCTAGCTGAGAATATGACTTCCATGGATGAATATTTGAGCCCTAAGATGCATCTCCAAATTGGCTAAATTCTCTTCTCTCCATCCTTTACTTTTAGCACTAATTTCTTTGTTTAATTTGACTAGGTTTAGCTTATTAAATGGAGAATTTGGTGGCTAAATGTACTAGATTAATTTGCTTTGTATTTCGATTGTAATTTCACATTTGGAGCTTGTTGTAAAGCCTAGATGTTTGTAAACATTCCACAGTTAGTGGTTGAAAAATTTGCTAGTTAATTCCTTTTGTTCTTTGGCTATTTAGTGCAATGGTCATTGTATTAAGTGGTTGGACTTTTGTGTGATATTTGTACTTGAAAAAATCTTTAATCTAATTAGTTGATTAACATCTTTAAACAAATTGTTCAATGAATTTGATAAGATTTAGGTACTGTTTTGGTGTGTTCTTATTCCTAACTCAAATTGCTAGTCTTTCATGGTACTTTGTGGCTACAAATTCCTTGATCATTAGTAGTTTGAGTCTTGGATGGTAATTCAAGAATCCTTATGAATAATACATTAAGAAGCAATAATTTAAGTCTAAGTTTTGGTATATTAAAAGAGGGCAAGGATAATTGAATCCTAGGAAATCCATTTAAAAGTTAGTTACCCTACTTTGCCTAATTGTTGCCATCACTTAGTCTTAAGTTATTAATTCTTGTTATTTTCTTTAATCCAATTAGTCTTAAGTTTTTAATTCTTGTTATTTTCTTTAATGTAATTAAAATTTAGTAATTCAAAACCCGCTTAAACATTTCTTATTTATTGCCACTAGGAGAGCTTTTTCACAAATAATTAGAAGCAAAAACTCCTTGGGAAATGACCTAAGTTATATCACTAGTTACAAATCTTTAATCAACTTAGTTTATTTGAGGTTGCTCAACTCAATCGTCAAGTTTGAACCATGGCCAGGTAAAGTTTAAAGAAGAAAGAATGATGAGTAAAAGGCCTAGGAAGAGCATTCTTGACAATGGAATTTAGTTTAAGGGATGATATTGTATATATGAATATATACTCTTAAATTTTGATGTATGGATATGCAAACACATTTAAAAGTACTACATTATGATATAAAGACCATTTAAGGTATGTAATACATGATATAATGCAAATTGATACCTTAAGTTCTTATACGTCTAAGTGTATTCTTGTATATAGGATAATGATTTTTAGTTGCAATGTGATTTTTACATGATGGATCAACCACACGAGGCATTTGTGGAGTGAAATTTGCTTAAAATGTGAAATGGCATTTTACAGCTCATTTGGTACCATTGGGAACCAAATTTTGGATCATTTGAGTCATAAAATGTCCCTTTACCCTTGACAGCCCAAATGACCTAATTTAGGGTTAAAATTTGGCAAGCAATTATATGATATATAGAGTTTTCCAAGAATCTAAAGTTTGCATTTTTTTGGATCTTTATAGACTATTTGGTAAATTTTTGAATTTGGTATAGAAAATAAAAAATTCTATAGTATTGTTCATACTATTGCAGCCATGGTTCTCGTGATTTTTAAGGGAACAAATGGATTCATTTTAACTTAAAATTTTTATAGTAAAAATTTCATATTATAAGCTTTCCATGGATACCTAATTTGCATTAATTGGAGTTACATAGCTTAATTTATGAATTTTCAAATTTTGGATCCAAATTAGGTGTTCTTAGGCCAAAATGCACAAATAACTTATTCCATGAATTTGGCTCTTGTTTATATGTTATATTGATTGTAACAAATTTGTTTTGAATTAAATTGAGGAATGAAAGGATAAAAATCCATGTTTGTGCATTCTTAGGTTATTTGAGGCTTTTAGTAACTAGAATTTCTGTTGCTAAAAGTATAAGCACTATAATTTGCCACCAAAGAATGAATATAATGTGACATATATAGGAAATATATGATGGTATGATAGTATCCATGAGTACTTGCCTAGCTTACCCTTCAAAATTTGTGGTTGTAGTAAATTAGGTGTCATGGAATAAGGGGGAGACCATTGCATATCATTGTTCCCTGAGAGCATGCAATATGGTCTTGTAATCTTGACTCACATTCTCCCAAAAATCATGATAATTTGTTAGTGGTGTCTCATGTACACTTAGTTTGTACAAGTTTTTTACTATAGTGATATTTAATACATTAGTATTCTTCATATTTTATAGAGTAGAACACTGTAAATGTGTGGTGTGATCACACAAAGTATATTTTTACTGCATGATGTAGAGCTTGCTTATCTGCATACTCCAAGACAATGTACATTTCTTAGTTACTATTCAAATTCATAGCCTTTGCCATCTTTGGAAAATTAGAACCCTTCCCTGCCTCCATGTTAACCAATGAGAAAAAGGTAGCTAGGTATCCTTATGGTAGGAAATTAGTGCAACCAAAATGCCTTCAGCAGGAACCTCTCTACCATCATCACCTTCACTGTCGGACTTGTCAAAATCATCAGCATGAATAGTGACATCATATTCATCTTCTGCTTTATGGCCCTCCATTATTTCCTTTGTTATAGCCATGGGAGAAAGAGATTGACTACTCCTCACTGGTGGATGGGATGAAATAGGCTAGGAAGAGTGAGTAATGACTTTAACCTTTATTACTTTTATTATTGTCATTACTATACTTATTATCATCTTTATATGTAATAGTAGACACAAAGCAAGGACTAGGTGGAAAGATAAAATGACCCAAGGACTCCAAAAGGCAATAATTGATGTGGATTTAATTTTTTTTTTGGAAGGGTCCTAAGTTAAAGCATTTAACTTAGAAATGGTGTAACTAGTCAAAGTTAAATTAAATTATAGGACTCATTGAGGTTAAATAAAAAATTTTATAATATTGGGTTGGAAATATTTTAGTAAGTATAAGATTTAAATTAAAATTTTAAGACCCTTTACTATAAGTAATAATCAAGTTATTAGGGGTTAAGACTTAAGAGTGGGACCTTGGTCTCATGGCAACCAATTCTTAAGCTACTATGTTTAAGAATTAGAGAGACCATCTTTTTTTTTCCCTTTCTACTCTTGCACTCTTTCAGCAATGACTAAAGTGCCCTTACTTTCCTTCAACTTAGACCTTCCTCCATTGTGATATTTGGGTACCCCTATTCCTTTTAGTTAGAACATGGTCTGCAAAGGGTGAATAAAAATATCTAATTTTCTCCTACCCTATTCTTCTTCAAGTTGGTTTTGCACGGTGGCTTCCTCTCCCTGGTCTAAGATAGCTTTTTCTATTTGTTTTAGCTTTAAACTAATGACTTCAAGGGTTATGGCAGGGGTGAGTTTGTAGGTTCATCTTCTTGGTTGCCATTTCCTTTGTCATTTTTACTACTATCTTCATCAAGTGGCTATGTATTTGAGTGATCGGCTCCTTGCATGAATTTTTTGTGGTAATTCTTGTTAGTGTAAGTGCTCTAAAGGTAAACATTGACTATTATTGTCTTATTACCAGTAAAGTTTTAGGATTATATTAACATTATTAATAATGTGACATTGTCCTTAGATTAAGAGATAGGGAACATAAGTGATAATTTGATCATCTTAAAAGAACTTGTGTTCTTAATAAAACTTAAATGGTTTTTGATTGAGGATTATAATTTAGGGTAATTATGTAACAATCCTAACTCCTAATTAGGTTAATTAATGGTAATTGTGTTCATAATTAGTTGCATTTATGGTTTAACTCAGTTAATTGTTTGATAATGGATGAAAATATAAGAAAATTTGAACCTTTGAACCTTAATAGTCACCATTCAGATAAACAAGAAGATTTATGTTTATAAGGAATTCAAATTTCATTTAAAGCTTTCATCTCATTCACAAGTGGTCCTAAAAAGAATAAAACTCACATATGTTGGTTTTCAAGTCAATACTCATCATCTATAAGGTAAGAACTATGATTTAATAACTAAAATAGGGGGTTTCAAGACTTATGCCACAATTTGGAAAGTTTAGCCATGGCCAAGTTGGCCTTTGGAACTTTTAAAAGTATAAAAATACATCCATGTTGTGACTTAGTTTGATCCGGAACTTTGGAATTGAAAATTTAAACTTGTGCCATGACCTAAAGGTCTTATGCTGTGGTTAAAATTCATTTTAGAACTTAAAACTTATAGGGACCTGATTTTTACCGCAACCTGAAATACTCATGTTGCAGCAAGGCACCCCTTAGACCTCGCTATGCATAAAAACCTAAGTCTTGTTGTGGTGAGCCTACCTAGTGTTGCGACAATATTGCCTTTTGGACCATTACTCACTTAAAATCCATGATTGATGCCATGGTGAAACCTATTGCACGGTGTTGTGCTTTGGTTCTATAAGCCTTTAGATGAGTTTTGGCTACAACTCATGTGGTTTTAGCCATAACTTGATTCTCTATTGTTACCCTAAACTAAGATACACGAACTAACTCATCTATAACCATCCAAATTTTATCTTAAGACTTTTTATGACTGAAATGCAAGGCTTTCAAGATTTATACCCATCGTCACTTTCAGATAATTGGTTTTACATAATCTATAAAGCCCAAAAACTAGCTACAACAATCAAATCTTTATCATATAAGTACACCAAACCTTCATGACAATAGAAATGAAATACCAACCTAAGTGGTGACCTAAACTCCTTATTACTCCACCTAATGTCCCCGCAATACTTTAAGCAAACTTCACTGAACTAAATAAACAAGTTCCTTTCCTTGAAACTTTAAAGCAAACCTTGATTCAAATTATGGCCAAGGCACATCCATAATTTAGTTATGAAGCATACATGACGACTGAAAAATTCATATAACAGAATCAAGGCCAATTATACAATTGATATCATAACCATATCCAATTATACAATTGATATCATAACCATACTCTTTACATTGATGAGGCAAGTTTTACATGCATATCAGTTCATTGATACTCAGTTATATGTAAATACATCAAAATCCATACAAATTAAAACCTAGCCTTTAAATTATTAGTTATAAACATCAAAATATCTACACTTGGCAACATCATAATGCTATATAAGTTATATTAGATTACAAAAAGGATAACATTTACACTAAATCAAAATGTCCTAAGTGCAAAAGTCCCACACAAGGCCTAAGATTAAGGGTGGTCATCCACTTGCTTCCCCTTTTCTTTAGTGAAAGAACCTTCACTTGAAATTGTTAGCCTATAAATAAGGGTTTAACGCCTGGTTTTCATAAAAACGATAGAAACGAGACATATATAAAAGAGAGTCCTCTAAAATGAATGAGTTGAGGTCAAATAAAATTAAGATAAAATTCTAAATAATAGAAAATGAGGATCCAAGGCTTATGATAAATTCTAAATAATAGAAAATGAGGATCCAAGGCTTAGGATGCCTAGAAATTGGAGCCAGAGTAGTTAAAGAAAATTTAACGAAATGTAGTGACATTTTCATAATTTTGGGCACCTTTTAGAAAAATCAAAGGAGAGATCTTTAAATAAAAAAATTGAGTTTTTCGGGGTTCTCAGAGGCCCTAAAAACTATAGAAATTCCAAGAATGGTTCAAACTCCTCTAGTTTATGTTTTAGAATGTTAGTTAACCAAAACTTTGACCCTTTCGTTTGGGAAGGTTTTAAATCCAATTTGAATGATTCCAAAGATAATTTATAGGTTAGAGGATCTAAATTTTATGATGAAAAAGAAAATTCTTGAAAAGGAGTTGAAATAAGCCTTGAGGAAAGAAAGCAAGAATGAAGGGCAAAATTGACATTTTAAAAAGCTTATAATTAGTCCCTATCTATATATATGTGGCATCCCACTTCTACCCCACACGTAGCCAACCTAATTTTCATCTCAAACCAAGGGAAAGTTCTACCAAAGAAGGTACACAAGAAGTGTAACACCATAATTTCTTAGCTCATTTCATACTATCTCCATGTTTAACATCATACATTTCATGGAAGAACCAAGAAAATAACATAAAAATAATGAATTTTTTAGCGTTGTGTCGCATATGAAAATTTTATTTGGTGTCACATGGACCATGTGAGCTCATGTATCATATTATTATATTTAATTATATGACTGCAATTCAATTCCATCATCAAAAGTGGCCTACAACTCGTGGAAAGCAAAGTGAAGCATAAAATACATATATACATTTTCAGCTAGAATTTCCTCACTTATGTCACAAATTTTGGAAAATCATAACTAATTTTAAAAAAATTAAAATCATGAATTCTTGGCCATTCTGGAAAGCTACATATGTCTACTTTTTATTAAAAATATGTTTAGACCATGAAACACCACACAGAACATGTTTGACATTCGAAAAAGTGCAGAGATTTGGCTGGCTACTGGTACTGTCACAGCTTTCTGCTGCAAACTTCAAAAATATCTAATTAATTTCACAAAAATCCAATATATGCAAATGATACCAATATGGAAATCTACAGATGCTAGATAGAGGAAAAAAATAACTCTAGACTAGTTTAGACACGTCTAGATCTTGAAACCTAATCAAATAATACCTGATGTCAATTTGAGCGCCTAATATTGGATAGAATCTTCAAAACTTCATATCTCCTTCTCTAGACATCCAACTGAGATGCTTATAGTTGGAACAAGTCATTGGGAATGTCTAGTTTCTCCCTATAAAATTTTGTGGCAATTGGACATCATTTGACCCTTGAGTGATAGAAATCATTTTCAGACCAGTATGAATAGTAACATGACCAAAATCAGAATTTTTCTCAACTTTGAAAATTCATCAAATATTTTATAGACCTCCGAAAATTCTGAACTTTATCTTTCCAAAAAGCTCTTAATAAGTTCTAATTGCATGCTAAATCTCAAATCAAGAAAAGTTCATTTGGACAAAAAGTGGTATAGGTTTCCAATATGGTTAATTTTGCTCCATATTAGATACCCAATATGCCCAAATGGTCTTTCTTGGTATTTGGCACATCTTGGGCAAGTTTAAAAGCATGAATATGACTTGTATGAACTGCCCAAGTGGTCCCAAACTTCATGCATCTTAATTTGGCCATTCCACTTCCATAAATACACTAATACATCAAACCATTCAAGAGCCAAACTTACCATTTCATGACCAAAATTCACATTTCTATACATATAATCTTAAATCTCATTTATACATGATACATTAGCATAATTATACATACTCATTTGCCACCTTGATAGCCTTAAAGAAGTAAATTCTATGCATTTCAATGTCATACTTTCATCTCTCAAGTGGTTGGCTCCCAATTCCTTACTCTCTTGGTCCACCTAGTATGTTAAAACATTGAAGAGGAGAGGACGAGATTCAAAGAATCCCAATAGCTCATCTCCCTTTCAATCACACATAAAAGATACAAAACCAATCTTACAAATGCATGCATGGGCATATTAATATGTACAAACATTCAAGAAGCATTTTCAACATTTAAGCAAGCATAGATAACATACAAAGGCTTGCCAAGCAAGTGGATTAGCCTCACCTATTCACTTGTGGATTTTGGCCTTATCTCACCCATTCTTTAAGAGGTTCTTGGACTCAACCTTGTTCTTGGGAATCAACCTCACTTTTGGGAGACTTTTTACTTTGTCTCAACCAATCTTAAGAGTTTTTGGCTCATCCTCACTATGGCTAAGAGTTCTTAGCCTAACCACACACAAGCAAATCAAAGCAAGTATCATAAATATCATTTGAAAATATAATGCATCATCATGGTACCATGGCATATAAAATCATGCTAAAATACTTTTCATGGCTTAAAACACACATACACATATTTAAAGATAAGCCAAGCATACATTTATGTATGAAAGAAGGAGAAATGAGCTACCTTGCTTGCATTTACACAATTTTCCCTTGAGCCTTGAGTCCTCTTCCTTGACCTCACACACCCAAGGAAGTGGAAATCATTTCTCTTGGCCTAGACACATCATATAGATGCCAATTATAATTTTGAATCACATTCTAAGGCCACACATTCATTAGAAAAGATAGGTAACTCATAAGGCTCTTTTATGGTTCCATAATGTACTTAATGAAGCAACCTTAAGAAAACATTATCTTGGCTCCATTCTCTCTATTTATTTATGATTCTTGACTCCTTTTAAGCCTCTTGGAGTCATCACACAATCAAATCAAGAAGCCTAGCTAGGTGTTGCTTCTTTAAGCCATAATATGGAACCTATGATACCATCTCACTATCTATGGTTTCTAAAATTTTTCCAAGGCTTTCTCTCATACTCTCCCATCATACATGATGCAAAACTAAGCTTGGAAGGAATTAAAATACTCCTTAGGTGGATGAATCCTCCTTGGCTGAGGCTATGCTTCCATATGGCAAAAATGGAGTTATTTTAATTTCTTTGATGGGAGAAGCATATAGGAGACTCTCTTGGTATCTTAGGAACTCATATATACTCTTAGACAACTTAAATTACTACTAGGAAGCTTCATCTTAGCCTAGGTGCAACCAAATCCCTAAATTCTATAACTTACATTTTAAAGCTCCCTTTTCAATTCTTGTTATATATTCTTAATCCTTAAACTCCATAACCTTTGGTTCTATCAAGAATACATAAAGAAAAACTCTCCTTCTCACTTTCTCTCTCTAGACCTAAGCTTAAATGGCTTGGAAACACAAGATTTTGCAAGTGTTTCAAGTGAAATCTTACCTTAAAACAGAGCTCTCTTCGCGTAGATTATTTTCCACTGATTGATTTCTTGAAAGAGTTCCTTTTTAGCTTGGGTTAGACCTGAATCTTCAATTTTTCAAGAGAAGAAAACCACCATTAGAGGCCTCTTAGAGAGAGGAACAACTTTCCTAACTGGTGTGGGATGAAACGAGGCCGTTTACTTACCTAAATGGAAGCTTAAACTTCTTCTCTCTCTCCCCTCTTAATGTCACGTCATTGTTGCCCATTTTTCTGGAAATGGAAGTTTGGAGAAGGTGATGAGGTGTAATCTTACTTAAGAAGCCTCTTTTATAATTTTTTAAAATGACCATTTTGCCCTTACACGCTTGTTTGCTCCATTTAGGCTCATTTTAACTCCTTTTTGAGAACCGTCTTTTCCATCATAAAATTTAGGTTCCCAATTAAATAAAATGCCTTTGGAGCCACTCAAATTGGAGCTAAAACCTTCACGAATGAATTAGTTAAAGTTTGGGTCAATCGATGTTGAAAAACATCCAGGGGTTATAACTATCCTGGACTTCCCATAGTTTTCAGGGCCTTTGAGAACCCAGGAGAACTTAAAACTTTTATTTAAAAAGCCCTCCTATGAAAATTCCAAAATTTACTCAAAATGATGAAAATGCCTTTACGTTTTGTCAATTTTTTGTCACAATTTGTTTCTTCATTCTAGCTCCTTTTTTTCTTTCTGTCTGAGCTTAGGATTCTCACTTTTAGGAGTTTAGAATGCTTTCCAAATTTTTTGGGACCTTAACTAAGTCATTTTGGGAGACTTCTCTTTGTATCTGGTGAGTTTTATATGTTTACGAAGAAACTATATGTTACGTTTCTCGCATTTTGTAATATCCGGTTCTTTGAAAACCAGAAAAAAATGTGAGAAACGTAACGTACAGTTTCTCTGTAAACGAATAAAACTCACAGGATACAAAAGGAAGTCCCCTAAGATAATGTAGTTAAGGTCCCAAAAAATTTGGGAAGCATTCTAGACTCTTAAAAAAGAGAATCTCAGGCTCAGACGAAAAGAAAAATGGAGCTAGAATGAAGAAACAATTTCTTACGAAAAGCTTATGAAACGTAATGGCATTTTCGTAATTTTGAGCAAATTTTAGAATTCACATAGGAGGGCTTTTTAAATGAAAGTTTTGAGTTCTTTGGAGTTCTCAGAGGTTATGAAAACCATGGAAAGCCTCGAGACAGTTAAATCCCCATCGGTGGATGTTTTTCAACGTTGGTGTGCCCGAACTTTGACGGATTTTTTTGAGAAGGTTTTAGCTCCGGTTTGAGTGATTCCAAAGGCATTTTATTTAATTGAGAACCTAAATTTTATGATGGAAAAGATGGTTCTAAAAAAGGAGCTAAAATGAAGGAGAAACAAAAATGCATAGTACAAAGGGCAAAATTGAAATTTTTGAAAAGTCATTTTTCTACACCAATATATAGGTGGCGCCCCACTTTCTCCCTCATTTGGAATCAGAATTTTTTGCATAATTTCAGAGAAGGGAGCTAGGGTTTGGGCTCACAAGAGAGGAAGAAGAAGAAGGAGAAAATCCAAGCTTAAGGTATGTTTCCATGGTAATTTTTCATGCTTTTCTTCATCCACATCTCCTCTCCTCCCTTCTCCTTTGTTTCCTTTAATTAAAATGGAGTTTATAAATCTGATTCAAGGGAGAAATTCAATCAAAAATTCGGATTTGAAGAGAGGAGCTCAAAGAACACAAGATTCAAGTGAGAAAAAGTAAAAAAATAAGGTAATTTCTCTTCCTATGGTTGTCTTCTTTGGTTCCCTTCTCCACCATTTCGCCCCACTTGAGAAAACCCTAGGAGGAGATGATTTTTAGGCAGAACCAAGCATGAATATAAGGAAAAAAAGTGTGGAGATTAAGAATATGCAAAGGAAATTATCAAAAAATCATTAAATTTCAAGATGCAAATTCTAGGGTTTTGTGTGCACCTTGTAAAATCTAATTTTATATGATGATTCCTAGGTTTAATTAAGAGTTTAAATGAGCTCATAAGATCCCTAAGATCCTCTGTGATGGATGTTATGGTCTAGGCACATTTTTAGTGTGAAGTAGACATCCATATCTTTCTAGAATGGCTAAGAATGTATGATGTTGATTTTTCTAGAATTAGTTATGATTTTCCAAAGTTTGGTCAGAAAAGGGGCCAATTCTAGCTGAAAAAGCACTTGATTATTTTGAGCTCTCCTTTGATTTTCATGAGTTGTGGGCCATATTTTATGATCCATATGAGTTGTATTGATGTAATTAAATATGAGAATGTATAGTATAAGCTCATACGATCCACGTGATACCGAATAGAATTTTTATATATGACGTAATCCAAAGGAATGTATTATTTGCAATGGATTTTCTTACTTCTTTCATGGAATGTATCATATGAGCATGTAAATGTGATAGAAATGAGTTAGAAATATATGGTGTTACATTTATTGATATCAGAGTAAAGTTCCAGGCTATCTTGGATTGGATTTTGGCTTGAGGATGTAGTAACTGGGCTATGTAAAAGCTTGAATGGATAGGTAGAGTCTTATGTGAGACATTTTGGGTGTGTGAAGATAGCTTATGGCTTTATTCATGATGAGTAAGTTGTATGATGGTCTTATTGTAGCTAGTGGACACTGGGAAAGGATGGCCTCTAGTGTAGCTTGAGTAGAGTTAAATTTGAGTAGAGCTGAGGGATCCGACGGCTAAAGCTTGATGAGATGTGATAGCTCATCAGGATCAGTGGCAATCCTTAGACATAAATGATGAAAAATGATCTCGTTGATATGAAGAGGCTTGCTCAAGAGAGTATGTGAGACCTAATTCTCCCTAGTAGTCATACTTAGGCCATTCCGAGATGTCATACTTAATGCAGAGACAAGTAGTGATGTAGCGCGGTATGAGATGAGACTGCAGCTGTACAAAACTAGTTTAAAGGGAAATGAGGAAGAGAGTTATCCCCTAACCATAACACCCAATTATCTAGATGAATTCCAGTGCCTAAAAGGCTAATTCCCTCAGGCTAGATGTTAAGTTATAAGCTACACCCTAGAGCTCTAACAGCCCAAAGGTAATAGCCAACCGTGCATGAATGAAGTAAGAGGTGGAACCCTCTAACTTGATGATGGGTTAGATATAGAGGTAGTGAGACTCGGGTTGGTAGCTAAAGATGAAGATCTAATCCATGAAAAAGCAAGCCAATTAGAGGCCGTTAGCCGTGACGAATGGCACCACGAATGCCTTGTTAGTCATATTCAGGCCAACTTGAGAAAATAGTTGATAAGGGGTCAAAAAACTCACAGAGAGCAAGAGCCCCTAGTATAAGTAGAGGAAAAGAGTAATGAATGATTACAGAAGACTAATAAGAAATTTGTGGGCCTAGTAAATAAGACTGAGAAAAGAGCTCAACACGGAGGAATTTAGACACAGGGATGATAAAGCTGTTGAGACCCGCTTTTAAGGCGTTGACTCTAACCTAGGGTGCTACCTTGTGAGACATTGAATGATAGAATGTTAATGTAGCCTTGAAATAACATAAGATAAGACTACTAGCAGTGTGGCATATAGTGAGTGGCCTAGAAAGGTGTACCTCATAGGTAATACTTAGAGGTAAGTATGAGTAGCCAATAATAAAGATTCAAAAAAGAATAAGGATAGTTAGTAAGCTACAGGTCTAATGAAATGGCTAGCCTAGGCTGAGCATAAGCTAAAGCCTGAAGGAGATGACTAGTAGCATCATTCCAAGTGAGATATGTAAATGAAAGCCTCAGCAAAAGTTCTCCTTGGATTGAGAAAGAAAGATGAGACACCTTGAGCCGGGAAAACCACCCAGTAGTGGTTAGCAAATTCCCCTAGATAGGACCCCCTAAATTATAAAGTGTAGTGATAAGGGAAGTGAGGAAGAGCTGAGAAACTAGCTATAAAAAAGATGCCATAGCTTTAGTCATGGTTAGATGAGTAAATTGAGCTAGAAAGGTAAACGAATATGGGTCTGATAGTTTGTTAGATAAGCTCCCTAATATGAGAATGATATAGGGTTAAGGCACATGAGTGATTAGAGCACCCAATAGAGCATAAGTTCTTAGTAAGATAGAGTCCAGACATTGAGAGTATAGGTTCCAGATTGGGTTAGCAAAACCTTAAAAATAGTATATTGTGCTCTTGAGGTAAAGCTAAAGAGGCTGAATAGAGAGAAAGCTTAGCTCTGATCTGAACGTAGAAATAAGCTGAGATAGATAGTTAGTGCCTTAGTACCTTTAGGGAAGCTAGAGAGAGTTAGAGACTACCTAAGAAGGCAAGCCTCATTTTATGTAGAGAAAGAGTATAAGCCGGGAGCACCATAGAATGAAATTCCTGGGATTATATGAAATAAAATCCTTCTTACCAAGGGATGGTCTAGCTAAGAAGAGTAAGAGTATGAACAAAAAATAGACCCCTTGATGTTACAGAGAATAAATAAGTGGAGGATGACGAGTCTGTCGCGTAACCCTCAAAATAAAACTAGTTTAGACTAATTATGTAACTAGTGGCACAACCTAGGTCATCTCCCTTGGAAATGGAGTTCAATGTTCAATTGAGTTTTCTAAATGTTAAAAGATCTTAGAACTATTTAATTAAAGGGGTTTTTGATATAATTAACTAAGTAAATTGAAATTGAAATAAAATTCCTAATTACTACCTAATTGTATGAATTATGGGTGAATGATGATCTTGTGACTAGCTTTGGATTCATCCCTTGGTATTCACTATCCTTATCCTAATCCAATTGTGATTAATTCTGGCTGAAGAGTCTCTAATTGTGTCCATTGGCAAATGATCTTGAATTAACACTCAAGATTTTAGAACCTAGCAATTTGATGTTAATTGAGACCTCAACTACCATTAAATTACTAATTCTTGTGATTAAGATCTATGGACACTTAAATTGAATGATTAATTGATCAATTAGCATTTGAATTAACACCATAGGATGTTTAATTTACCAACCAAACTCTAAGGAATCCTTAAATCAAACAATAAAACTCATAATTTCACTCATGCATTTCATCAAATACCTTCATGGCATACATGGAAAATTAAAAGAAAGTATAAAATTCAGTCTTTAATCCAACCAATTAATTAACAAAAAGGCTTCCTAATTAGTTTCTAACCAACCACTAATCACAATTACACAAATTCCTAATCAAATACAATTTAACCAAGCTTGTACAAGAAAAAGAAAAATGTAGGAAAGTAGAAATCCTTAGCCAAAATTTTTCTTGTAATTCTATGGATTCAAGCTTTTCTAAGGTCCTTCTTCCTTGCTAGTCATAGATGGAGATTAGAGCTTCATTGGAGGTGGAATGGAAGATGATGGAATGGGAAAATGGCATGGAGTTGCTCTCTGGATGTGGAATGGATGAAGGGGCATGAATGAATGTGCTAATGGAATAGACAATGGATGGATTGTGTGATCAATCCAATGGATCCTCTAGCGTATTTTTTTAATAGGTCACGTGCTTCCTCTTGTGCATGTGTGGGCCCCATTGTGAAGCAAAATGTAATATTCCACGTTGCTTCTTCTTTGTCTACTTCTCATTTATTTCAACCACCTGAGTCTTCTCCTTCTATTTTTGCTACTTCATCATTCTTTCTCCATTTCAAAACAGTAGCTTCTTGCTTCTTAACCAAAACCTTCATTCTTCCATGTTCATCTTCTCTTGTGAGCTTCCTCTTAAGCTCAAAATTCTGTCTTCAAGCTTCCACGTGATTCGGCTCTCTTCTTATGTTGTCTTTCACGTTGCTATCCAGCCCTTAGCTCCAGCATCTTTTTCTTCATGTTTTGCTCTCTGCTTCTTCCACGTCTTGCTCACGTGGTTTGCATGCAACTTCTTTAAACCTTCCAACCCGTAGGCTTTGTACACTAATCTTCTTGAACCCATGCTTCCATGTGTTAGTGTTTGCTACGTGAAGCTTCTTCCTTCTTGAGTCATGCATGTGTGTTAAGGTTGAATGAAGGGTTGCTCGAGTATGCTTCTTCGTCCATCCTACTATGTAGCTTTTTCTTCTTATGTTATGCACTATTTTACCACATGAGATATAGTTGCTTAAGCTTCTCACGTAAATCACGTCTTATGTGTATTTGTGAGTGAAGTGGCAGCAGCGTTCTTCTCTATTCAAGCTTAGCTTCATGATCTCATATTTGTTCTTCAGCCTCAACACCCAAGCCATGCCTCGTGGTTGTTGCTTGCTTCTTCTACTCCACGTCTATTTACCCATGCTCAAAATCACGTGGCTGTTGTGCTTCTGAAGCTTACTGCTAGCTCGTTGCATTCCTTTTCCACCCAAGCTCCTTATGCAATGGTTAGTTATGAATATGTTGTGTATGAATTTGAGTGAATGGAATGTGCAAATGAGTGTGTTAATGTGGACTGATACTGCAACATGTTTGAATGTGTGTATAAGAAAGAGTGGTGTATGCGTTTAACTTGAGTTGCCCTTTCATTGAGTGTTACATGGAAAAACCCATGAGTGATATGTGTGTGCAGATTATGTGAGTCCATGCATGCTTCTTTGTGTATTATTCTTTTGCCACTCATTTCCTATCTTCAAATTTTGTTTTCTAAGACTCCATGAAACATATGAAGCTTCCATCTTCAACTTTTTGGTCCCTTTGATTTAATCATGTGGCTTTTCACTTCTTTGAAGTTTCATTGCCCATAAAATCTACACGAAAAGAATGAAAACTATTCAGTAGAAATATTTGCAAAATTATTCTAAAAGAAATTTAAGCATTAAAAACCAATTATTTGCAAATTAATTCCTAAAATGTGAAAAATGACTAATTAAAATAAATTCTACTTAATTAAACCTTTAAAGCCATAATTGGACACTAAAATGCCTAAGTTTAGGAGGATTAATATATCTAAAATTGGCATGTATCAGAGGAACCCCAGGAAAATATAGGTGCTCTTGAGCATAGAAAAACCTGAACTAGCAAGAGAAACAACCAATAGTAAAACATCCTTTTACCTATGTAAGAGGATAAGAAAGGCATAAAAAGAATATATGACAGTGTTCAAGCCGAGGACATATTAGATTAAGAATAGATATTCAGTTAATGTGCTTGAATGCTTAAGGAAGTATACTTGTCCTTGGCATAGACGCCCTTCCAGCATGATATTGCCCAAAGTAAAATAGTCAGGCAATACAGAGAGATCTCGGGATGTAGTATGTAATATCTAATTCTTTGAAAATGAGAGATTATGTTATGCAACCATTAGAATGTATGTTAAGCATAAAGTATGGCAGTGGACCAAGTTAAATTATGGGCTGAAATAAGATTTTATCACCAGGGTCAAAGATCTTGTCGACAAGATCCTGTAGTCTGTAGTGCAATTTCTAAGACCTTGTCGACAAGGTTTTTGCCAGCAAGTACAAGGTCTTGTGTAAAAACTTGTGTGGTCTAGAATTGAGTATGGAGGGCTTTTAAAACCAAAGTTTTGAGTTCTTCAGGGTTCTCAGAGGCCCTGAAAACCATGGAAAGCCCTGAGACAGTTAAATCCCCTCCGTTGGACGTTTTCCAATGTCAGTATGCCTAAACTTTGACAGGTCCGTTCGAAAAGGTTTTAACTCTGATTTGAATGATTCCAAAGTCATTTTTCTTAATTAGGAACCTAAATTTTATAATAGAAATGACGGTTCTAAAAAAGGAGCTAAAACGAGGGAGAAACGAAAATGCAAATTATATAGGGCGAAATTGGAATTTTTGAAAAGTCACTTTTCCCTACCTATATATATATATGCAGTGCTTCACATTTACCCTCATTTAAATTTAGAAAATTTAGCCCAAACCAAAAGCAAAACCCTAAGAGATAGCCAGGGCCCTACACCTACTTCTCCTCAGCCACCTCCACACTCAGATCGTCCCGAGCACTCTGGGATGACTCCCACAGAGGCACAGCCACACATGCAGGTTGTTGCCCTAATTCCATTGGCTCAGACGCCCCCTACTCAGCAGCAGCCCTAGACCAGAAAAGTGATCACACAGTTTAGGAAATTTGGGCCTCCCACCTTTGATGGTGAGATGAATGCAGATAAAGCTAAGGCCTGGATTATGGAGCTAGAGCAGATCTTCGAGGTGATAGAGTGCACATCTGAGCAAAAAGCCAAGATGGCTGCATTCTAATTACAGAAAGAATCCATTTACTGGTGGAAGGGCACTGAGCCTATTTTGAGAGCGAGGAACGCCCCGATCACCTGGGAGGCATTCCTCGAGGCATTCCACGAGAAATATTTCCCTGACTCCATCAAAGATGAGAAGGAGTCAAAATTTATTTTGTTTAGACAAACTCCGGGGATGTCTGTGGACTAGTACGTAGCAAAGTTTGTTGAGCTCTCTAGATACTCCTCATACCTATAGAGACATGACGATGAAAGGTGGAGAGCAGACAGGTTAGAGAAGGGCTTGCTCCCTGAGATCAGAGATAGGGTAGTGCCACAAAGAATCAGGCACTTCAACACCCTTATAGAGGTATGCAGAGTTACAGAAGCGAATCTTAGGATGATGCAGCCTACCTCCAGCGCCAAACCACCTCTTCCCCTCCCTGAGCCTAAGAGACTTAGAGATGGTTCCCAACCTACGGTGATGAGCCACAGAGGTGGAAAGAGTCAGTGGAACCAAAAAGGCAAGAGACAGAGGACTCAGTCCAGTAAAGGCAGTGCTCCTCCTATCACGTGTCCCCAGTGTGGCAAGAATCACGGTACCAAACCGTGCTATGCGGGGCAGAACGTATGCTTTAGGTGTGGCAGATCGGGGCATATAGCTAGAGATTGCACCCAGGCTCCTCCACAGGCCCCTCTACAAATCACACAGCAGAAGGAGATGGCTTCTCCTTCCAGACCATAGACCCAGGGTAGAGTCTTTGCCCTATCACAACAGGACGCTAGTCGGTCCCCGAGTTTGATTCAAGGTATTATTAAAATAAATGATTTTCCTGTAACTGCATTATTTGATTTAGGTGCTAGCCACTCTTTCATATCATATGACTATGTTAGGAGGTTGGATCTGAGTATGCATACATTGCCATATGAGTTACATGTATCCACCCCTACAGGAAACTGAGCCATTACCTCCCATGCATGTTTAAATTGTGTGATCTAGTTTAATCATTGCCTGACCACTCTTGACTTGATTTGTATGCCCCTTATTGATATGGATGTGATTATTGGCATGAACTGCATGTCTGTAAATAACGCCGCACTAGATTGTAGCCACAGGTGTATTACTTTGCCTGAGTATGGGACTGTGCCTAGTACTAGGGCTGAGTTATCTGTTATGACTACCTCCCAGGCTGAGAAATCTTTGGGGCATGGTTGTCAAGGGTATTTGGTTTTCTTTTCAGTCCAGGCTAAGGTAGAAGAGGGTATAGATGAGATTCCTGTAGTCAGAGAGTTCCCAGAAGTATTCCCTAAAGAAATTAGTGGACTGTCCCAAGAGAGAGAGGTAGAATTCTCTATAGACATTATACCTGGGGCAGGTCCCGTGTCTAAGGCCCCGTATAGGATGGCTCCCACCGAGCTAGCAGAACTTAAGAAACAGATAGAAGAACTGTTAGAGAAGGGTTTTATCAGACCCAGTGTCTCACCGTGGGGAGCTCCACTCCTATTTGTAAAGAAGAAAGACGGGAGCCTTAGGTTATGTATAGATTACCGGGAGCTCAATAAAATTACCATTAAGAACAAGTACACTCTCCCTTGCATAGATGACCTCCTAGATCAGTAGGAGTGTTAGTGTTTTCCAAGATAGACCTTAGGTCAGGGTATCATCAGCTCAGAATAAAGGTTGAAGATATTCCCAAGACAGCCTTTAAAACCAGATACGAGCACTATGAATTCTTAGTTATGCCTTTCAAGTTGACGAATGTGCCTGTAGTTTTTATGGATTATATGAACAGAGTCTTCAGGCCATATTTAGACAGATTTGTAGTAGTCTTCATAGATGATATCCTTATCTACTCAAAAAGTAGAGAGGAACATGAGCAGCACCTGAGATTAGCCTTGGAGACCTTGAGAGAGAGACAGTTGTATGCTAAACTTAGTAAATGTGAGTTCTGGCTCCCTGAGGTTTAGTTTCTAGGTCATGTGATCTCCCAGGCAGGGGTCGCAGTAGATCCCCATAAGGTAAAGGCAGTATTGCAGTGGGAGAGACCTAGGACCGTGACAGAGATCAAGAGCTTTCTAGGGTTAGCAGGGTATTACAGGAGGTTCATTCAAGGCTTTTCTCAGATAGCGATGCCACTGACTCGGCTTACCAGAAAGAATGTGTCGTTTGTGTGGAATGATAAATGTGAGAGTAGTTTTCAAGAATTGAAGCACAAGTTGACCACGGCCCCAGTTTTAGTACTCCATGACCCTAAAGAAACTTTTATAGTATACAGTGATGCTTCAAAGAAAGGGTTAGGATGTGTACTTATGCAAAGAGGCCGAGTGGTAGCTTATACTTCTAGACAGTTAAAGCCTCATGAGGAAAACTTCCCTACACATGATTTAGAGTTAGCCGCAGTGGTGTTTGCTTTGAAAATATGGAGACACTATTTATACGGGGCAGCTATAGAAATTTACAGCGACCATAAGAGCCTCAAATATTTATTTGAACAAAAAGAATTGAATATGAGACAACGGAGATGGTTGGAATTTCTGAAAGATTATGATTTCACTTTAAAGTACCATCCCGGTAAGGCTAATGTGGTAGCTGATGCCCTGAGTAGAAAATCCATACACATGGCTTGTATGATGATCCGAGAGTAAGAATTGATTGAGAGATTCAGAGACATGAGTCTTTCCTACGAGGTGTGTCCAGGAAAATTACGAATGAGCGAGACCTGAATAAAAAGTGACCTGAGGGATCAGATAAGAGAGGCTCAGCAGTCAGATGATCATGTAAATAAGATTAGAGCCCAGATAGCCCAGGGTAGTGTCCAGGAGTTCAATCTGTCTGAGGATGCCATAGTAAGATATAGGAATAGGCTGTATGTGCCTAGAAACACAGAAATTAGAGAAAAGATATTAGATGAGGCACATAAGAGTAAGCACACCATTCATTTGGGTAGTAATAAGATGTACCAGGATTTGAAGAAAATGTTTTGGTGGCCTGGGATGAAGACAGACATAGCAGAGTATGTCTCCCGATGTCTAGTATGCCAGAAAGTAAAAATAGAACATCAGAAGCCAGTTGGGTTACTTCAACCCCTAGACATCTTAGAGTGGAAATGGGATAGCATAGTTATGGATTTCATCATGGGTTTACCCAAGACATCATCAGGGTATGATGCAATATGGGTAATAGTGGATAGGTTAACAAAGTCAACGCACTTCTTACCTATGAAAGCCACTTATACCCTAGATAAGTTAGCCCAGCTATACATCAGGGAGATAGTGAGACTACATGGTGTGCCTAGGAGCATAGTGTCAGATAGAGATCCCAGATTCACATCGAATTTCTGGAAATCATTACAGGATGCTTTAGGCACTAGACTTAGATTTAGCATAGCCTACCACCCTCAGACGGATGGACAGACGGAGAAACTATTCAAACCCTAGAGGACATTTTGAGGGCATGTGTGCTATAAATGAAAGGGAACTGGGATACATACTTGCCTTTAGCAGAGTTTGCCTACAATAACAGTTATCATGCCAGTATACAGATGGAACCGTATGAGGCATTGTATGGGAGGAAGTGTAGATCCCCCATGTGTTGGATTGAGCTAGGAGAACGGAGCTTTATAGGCTCAAAATTAATGGGCCAAACCTCCAGACAGATAGAAACCATCAGAAAGAAACTTCTGAGGCCCAAAGTAGACAGAAAAGTTACGCAGATAAACGTAGGCGGCCGTTAGAGTTTGAGGTTGGAGACCATGTCTTCATTAAAGTGTCTCCAGTCACAGGAATAGGTCGGTCCATCAAGAGTAAAAAGCTCAGTCCAAAGTACATAGGTCCTTTCTAGATTCTTGATAAAGTAGGACCTGTGGCATACAGACTAGCTCTTCCTCCGAACCTAAGCTAAGTTCACAATGTATTCCATGTTTTCCAACTTAAAAAGTACTAGCCCGACCCCTCACATGTCATAGAATATGAGAATGTACAGTTATAGGATGATCTATCATACATAGTATTACCAGATCGGATCGTGGACGTTAGACTCAAGCAGTTATGGAGCAAGACGATATCGCTGGTGAAAGTGGTTTGGAAAGGGTTATCTTTTAAGGAAGCCACCTAGGAACTAGAGGATGATATGAGAAAGAAATATCTATAATTGTTCCCATGAGGTACATTATCTAATTTCGAAGACGAAATTTTTTTTAGGGAGGGAGAAATGTAATATCTGATTCTTTGAAAATGAGAGATTATGTTATGCAACCATTAGAATGTATGTTGAGCATAAAGTATGGTAGTAGACCAAGTTAAATTATGGGCTGAAATAAGATTTTATCATTGGGGTCAAAGATCTTGTCGACAAGATCTTGTAGTCTGTAGTGCAATTTCCAAGACCTTGTCGAAAAGTACAAGGTCTTGTGTTAAAACTTGTGTGGTCTAGAATTAAGTATGGAGGGCTTTTTAAACCAAAGTTTTGAGTTTTTCAGGGTTCTCAGAGGCCCTGAAAACCATGGAAAGCCCCGGGACAGTTAAATCCCCTCCAGTGGACGTTTTCCAATGTCAGTATGCTTAAACTTTGACAGGTCCATTCGAAAAGGTTTTAGCTCCGATTTGAGTGATTCCAAAGTTATTTTTCTTAATTGGGAACCTAAATTTTATAATAGAAATGATGGTTCTCAAAAAGGAGCTAAAACGAGGGAGAAACGAAAATGCAAAGTATGTAGGGCGAAATTGGAATTTTTGAAAAGTCACTTTTCCCTACCTATATATATGTGGTGCCTCACATTTGCCCTCATTTAACTTTAGAAAATTTAGGCCCAAACCAGAAGCAAAACCCTAAGGGAGAGGCGCCCAAGAGAGGAAGAAGAAGGAGGAAGAAATCCAAGCTTCAGGTATGCTTTCATGATGTTTTTCCTTGCTTTTCTTCATCTCCACCACCTCTCCTTCATATTCCTTTCTTTCCTTGGATTAAAATGATGTTTATAAATATGATCCAAGGGAGATATTCAAGGGAAAGTTCGGATTTGAAGAGAGGAGCTTGGAGAAATCAAGATTCAAGCCAAACTAAGCAAGGAAACAAGGTAAAAATGCATCCTATGGTTGATACCCTCCGTGGCCTTTCTTCTCCATTTCGCCCCACATGTATTCTGCCCTAGGGAGTTGAACTTCAAGCCCAACCAAGCATGATTCTTAGGTATTTGATGGAGAGGAATAAGAATATGCAAAGAAACTAAGAAATAGGCATTAGAAATCAAGATGCAAAATCTAGGGTTTTAAGTGCACCTTCCAATTTTTGGAATTGTATGATGATTCCTAGGTCTAAGTAAGAGTTTAAATGAGTTCTTGAGACATCTAAGATGCTCTCCACAAGCTTCTTCCTTCAAGAAAACCAAGAGAACTCCAAGAAGCCCAAAGGAAGCCTATGTCTCGGCGTAGGCTTGTTTGTATAGGTGGGGGGAGTTTTATATTTTTTTAAGGTCATTCTTGAGTCATATTTGACGAATGAAGATGAAGGGAAGCCTTGAAAAAATTTTAGAACTCATGGAAAGTGATTTGGTGCCTTAGGTTCCATAATATGACCTAAAGAAGCAACATGGTGCTAAGCTTTTTGTCTTAATGATGTGATGATTCCAAGAGGCTTAAAAGGGGTCAAGAATCATATTTGATAAGAAAGAATGAGGCCTAGAAATCATTTGAGGGGTGTTGCTTCACTAAGTGTAATTATGGACTATAATGAAGTATATAGAGTAATCTAGTGGTTCATCAAGTTATGTATCCTTAGAATGTGTTTCATGAATCTAATTGGCTCCCATAATTCGCATCTAGGCCAAGAGAAACCATCTCCACCAACTTATCGGTGTGTGGCCAAAAGAGGAGGCTTGACAGCTAGAGAAAAAGTGTGTGAAATTGTGCAAGGTAGCTCTCTCCACCTTCTCTCATGCATGAATGTGTGTCTAGCTTATTGTGGAATGTGTGTATATGTATTTTCAAACTTTGGAAAGTATGCTAGCATGCCTTTATATGTCATGATCCTTAATGCCATGTTATGTTTTAAATGAATCCATGATGTTTGTATGAGTTGCTTGAGTATAGAGAGGCCAAGAACTCTTCCCTTGGGTGAGGATGAGCCAAGAACCTTCGAGCTTGGTTGAGACAAAGTGAAGAGTCTCCCAAAAGCAAAGTGGGCTCCTAAGAGTATGGTTGAGTCCAAAATGCTCAAGAATGGGTGAGGCAAGTCCAAAATCCATGAGGAGAAGTGTGAGGTCAATGCAAACACTTGGTGAGCTCTTGAATGATTTGTATGAGTTGTTCACATGCCAAGTTTGCTTTAAATTGTCCATGGCTTTTATTTTCTCCATGCATGCATTTGTAAAGCTTGCTTTGCACATATTATGTGTGATAAAATAGGAGATGAGCTATTGGGATTCTTTGAATCTCATCTCCTCCTCTCCAATAATCTAACATGCTAGGTGGACCAAGCACTTATGGTGAAGGGAGCCAACAACCATAAAGAGCAAGGAGTGACAAGCCTATGTAGTATTTTGCCTATTTTGGAACCATAGTGATGGTTCATAGTGTATATGATGTTGTATATATACCATGAACCTTGAGATATGTGTAAATATACTATTACATGATGTTTAGATGTATGAAAATGATATATGACCTATAGCACTTATTTTGAGCATATAAGGCCAAAGTGTGCAATATGGAACTTTGATGAATGTATGCATAAGTGTGGGTTAAATGGACAAAATGAGATGCATGAGGTTTGGGACTATTTGGGTAGTTTATACAAGTCTCAAATGCACTTTTAGACTTGCCCAAAAGGTGCCACAACCAAGGGAAGGCCATTTGGCAAATTTGGTACCTCATATGGAGCCAAATTTGACCATAATGGAACCCTATATCACTTTTTGGCCAAATGAGTTAGTCTTGATCTGAGATTTGACATACAATTAGGTCTTATTGATGGAAAGCTAAAGTTCATAATTTTTGGAGCTTTACAAAATATTTTAGGATTTTTCGAAGTTAGCAAAATTCATGTTTCTGGTTTGCTGTAATATTCACTTGGTCCGAAATTGTTTCTATCACCCAAGATTCAAATGATGTCCAATTACTACGAAATCTTGTACAAAGAAACTAGATAATCACAGTGACTCCTGCCAACTAGAAAAACCTCATTTGGAGGTCTAGAGAGGGAGATATGAATTTTTGAAGTTTCTGTCCAGTATTAGTAACCCAGCCCGACCAGAAGTATTGTTCCATCAATTTCTGTGACCTGGGCTTGATGAACTGATCTGGAGATATTTTTCCCCTCTAGTTAACACTTAAATATTTCTATATTGGTATCATTTGCATGTATTGGAGCTTTTTGGAATTAATTGGACATTTTTGAAGTTCATATCAGTAAACTGTAACAGCACTAAGATCCAGTCCTACCTCCAAACAATTTTGTGTGTCAAACGCCCTATGTGTGGGATGTTACAACTTGTACATATTTTTAACATGAATTATCCATCCTAAGATTTCCAGAATGACCAAGATTGCATGATTTCAATTTTTCTAGATTTATTTATGATTTTTTGAATTTTGCCCAGAATTGAGGCCAGTGCTGGCCGAGAATGAATAACCATTTCCCATGCCTCTTTTCAGTTTCTATGAGTTGTAGGCATGTTTTTGTGATACAAAGGAGTTGTACTCATGTAATTAAATATGAGGAGGCATAGTATAAGTTCACCTAGTCTATGTGACACTGAATGGATTTTTAGATATGATGATATGCAAATAAAAGTTCAAATCTTCATGCTTCCTTTATGAGAATTATATATATCTTTCATGATAATTATACTATTCAAAGGCATGAGATGAGCTAGACTTATGGTGTTACATAGTAGAGGAAGAATCATACTTTCCCCGAGCACTTTACGGGAATAGGCTGAGAGAGAAAAGTAAGAAAGAGGTACTTTAGATTATTGGGAAACTTGCAATATACAGGCAATAGTGGCCTTGAGCTCAGTCATGAGGGGCTTGTATATTAGTGTTTGATGTTATGGTTTGCTTGCAACAATGGTCACATGATATTAGGCTTGATCAACCTAATAGTAATGTGACTTGAGTGCATCGCAAACGACGACATCAATCACCAAAGTGTTCCGATAATTGAAGAGCATTCTAATTAGTTAAAGAACGAGATAAGTCAGAAAAGAAAGGTAAAGGGATTCTAGTAATATCAAAATAGTAAGGAAAACATGTAGAAAAGAATCCCTAGTAAAGGATGTTCAGATTCAGTATGCATAGCCTGAGTCCTTTATAGTATATGTAAATGAAATGGGAAGGGACCAATGCATAGCCTCTCTCCTGCCAGAGATGTTAACCACACTCAGTGTGTGAGATGTCCTGGTGCCAAAACACTTAAAAACAAAATGTAGGCGTAGTTAGAAAACTGCAGGATATGAGAGGAAGGTAGAATGAGTACATGCAAAGTAAGTAAGTTAATAGAGTAAGAAAAGAAAGCCCAAGTGAAAAAGGGGCTGAAGTGGGAATATGAGGATCCTACGAGGAGTCATGAATGACAATTGAAATGCTCCTTAGTATGTATGACAGGGTCCTAGAGAATCAAATCAAACAAAACCCACTTTGCACGAAGAGTATGATGTACCTTTGAGTTTAGCCTCAGCTATTATGAGCGATGGTTACCGGACTTAGTGAGTATGTGTTTTACTATCAGATACAGTAATCTTAGGCTTTGACATCTGCCAGAGATGGATCATAGTAGATCCCAACATAGCACAGTGGGTTGCAATAGACCCTAGCAGGGCTCTGAGAGGTCGCAGTAGACCCAGGGATCACAGTAGATCCCACAAAGTTACAGAGAGCCCTAGCCACAACATGATAGTTCTCTGGTGAGGTGACGGCCTAAGATAGTTTTACAGAGCAATTAGTCTTAGAGACCAGTACAGTTTCAGTTCGCTTTTGTCTTAGAGACTAGAGACCTCCTGAGTCTAGTAGACCATTGCTACAGAGATATGAAGGCTTTACTCAAATAATTAGACCACTGACTAGCTTTCTTTAGAGATGAGCATAGTGTATGGGATGAGGAAAGTAGGAAATTAGCTTTCTAGAGTTAGAGCCAGATGAACCACTACCTAGTAGACAATAGCCCTGATCGAGGGATAGAGAGATCCCCACATGCTAGCTTATGTATTCAAAAAAGGGTTAGGTGTAGTTTTTATATGAGGTAAGTGGTACTGTATATCTCTAGTAAGTAAAATTGTGAGAATAGCTAGCATCCCACCAGAAATTAACAGTAGTCAGTGGTAGTAGCTCTTCAGTGCCAGTATGAGACATACAGGTTAGGCCAATCAGTATTGAATTGAGGGACTATAAAATGCCACTGTAAGTGAGTAAAGAAAGTGAGAAAAAGTCCCGGCCTACAAAGACAGATATAATAATAAATAGAGAAACTGGGATCATTAAAAGCAAAAACTCCTCAAAAGAGCTGTAATCCTAGTAAGTAGTTGCAACATAAGGCTTGTGATAGAAAGAGATGTGAATTGTAATCATAGGATGAGCTAGTAAGAAAGAACGTAGAGATGAACAGTGGACAATATACTTCAAAACAGTTGACAGACAAAAACCTTCAATGGCTATAATGATTAGAAAAGATGATGAGATGTTATGAGAAGCCATTGAGAGAGGATACAGGAGATGGGACATGAAATAAGTTACCTCCTGAGATATGTAAATGAGTCCACTAAAAGAAATGTTAACCTCTGTGAATGGGTTAAGACTAACTCGATATGATTAGTAAGATCTCCCAAAATAGGCCTCTAGAGTTAGAAATTTCTTTCCCTTATGAGAAGAATTAGCTAGTACCCTATAATAATTGAGCCTTCATTAAGAACTAGCAATAAAAAAAAATCCCCTGGCTAAGAGAAAATTCGAAAGAATAAAATTGCTGAGAAAGTGTATAGAGCTAGGAAGAAGGGAAAGAAAAGAACAGTTAGCTAGAAAAGAAGAGAGTAAAAGGAAAGTATACCCTAAATTTCAAGGACAAAATTTATTTAAAGGGGGAGAAATATAATATTCAGTTCTCCGAAAATCAGAGAAAACGTGAGAAACGTAACGTACGATTTCTCTGTAAATGAACGAAACTCACCGGATACAAAAGAAAGTCCCCCATGATAATGTAGTTAAGGTCCCAAAAAATTTAGGAAGCATTCTAGACTCCTAAAAATGAGAATCCCAGGCTCAGAAGGAAAGAAAAGCAGAGCTAGAATGAAGAAACAATTTCTTACAAAAAGTTTATGAAACGTAATGGCATTTTTGTAATTTTTAGCAAATTTCAGAAATCATATAGGATGAATTTTTAAATGAAAATTTTGAGTTCTCTGGAGTTCTCAGAGGCCCTGAAAATCATGGAAAACCTCGAGACAGTTAAATCCCCTTTGATGGATGTTTTTCTAACATTGGTATGCCTGAACTTTGACGGATTTGTTCAAGAAGGTTTTAGCTTGGGTTTGAGTGATTTCAAAGGCATTTTATTTAATTGAGAACCTAAATTTTATGATGGAAAAGATGGTTCTAAAAAGGAGCTAAAACGAAGGAGAAACGAAAATGCAAAGTACAAAAGACAAAATTGAAATTTTTGAAAAAGTCATTTTTCTACACTTATATATAGGTGGCACCCCACTTTCTCCCTCATTTGGAATCAGAATTTTTTTGCATAATTTCAGAGAAGGGAGGTAGGGTTTGGGCGCACAAGAGAAGAAGAAGAAGAAGGAGAAAATCCAAGCTTAAGGTATGTTTCCATGATAATTTTTCATGCTTTTCTTCATCCACACCTCCTCTCCTCCCTTCTCTTTTGTTTCCTTTGATTAAAATGGAGTTTATAAATTTCATTCAAGGGAGAAATTCAAGGGAAAATTCGGACTTGAAGAGAGAAGCTCAAAGAACACAAGATTCAAGTGAGAAAAAGCAAGAAAACAAGGTAATTTCTCTTCCTATGGTTGTCATCTTTAGTTTCCTTCTCTACCATTTTGCCCCACTTGAGAAAACTCTAGGAGGAGATGATTTTTAGGCAGATCTAAGATGAATCTAAGGAAAAAGGGTATGGAGATTAAGAATATGCAAAGGGAATTATCAAAAAATTATTAGATTTTAAGATGCAAATTCTAGGGTTTTGTGTGCACCTTGTAAAATCTGATTTTATATGATGATTCCTAGGTCTAATTAAGAGTTTAAATGAGCTTCTAAGATCCCTAAGATGCTCCCCACATGCTTCCTCCTTCAAGAAAATAAAGAGAATTCCAAGAAGGTAAAAAAGGGGCATAGTCTCAGCCAAGCAAGGTTGGGGTAGCTAGGGAGAGTTTTAAATTTTTCTAAGGTCATTCTTGAGTCATATTTGATGAATGAATATGAGGGGAGGCCTTGGAAAAAATTTAGAACTCATAGAAAGTGATTTGGTGCTTTAGGTTTCATATTATGACCTAAAGAAGCAACATATTGTTAGGCTCTTTATTTTAATTGTGTGATGACTCCAAGAGGCTTAAAAGGAGTCAAGAATCATATGGGAAAAGAAAGAATGAAGCCTAAAAATTATTTGAGGAGTGTTGCTTCATTAGGTGCAATTGTGGACCAAAATGAGGTCTATAGAGCAACCTAGTGTCTAAGCTAGTTGTGTGGCCTTAGAAATTATTTCATAAACCTAATTAACTTTTATAAATTGTGTTTAGGCCAAGAGAAACCTTCCCCACACTTTTTATGGGTGTGTGGCTGAAGTAAGGGAGGGATTTTCAAGAGAAAAGTGTGTGATTGTATGCAAGGTAGCTCTCTACACCTTCTCTCATGCATTGATGTGTGTTTAGCTTGTCTTAGAATGTGTGTATGTGTATTTTCAAGTTATGAAAAATATGCTAGCATGATTTTATATACCATAATTTCATGATGACATATTATGTTTTTAAATAAATGTATGATGTTTGTTTGAGTTTGCTTGAGTGTGGAGAGGCCAAGAACTTTTAATCATGGTGAGGATGAGTCAAAAACCCTTGAGATTGGTTGAGACAAAGCAAAGAGTCTCTTAAAAGCAAAGTGGGCTCCCAAGAGTATGGTTGAGTCCAAGAATCTCTTAAAGAATGGGTGAGGCAAGTCCAAAATCCATGAGGAAAAGTGTGAGGCCAATCCATTCACTTGGTAAGCTCTTGAATGTCTTGTATGATTGATTCACATGCCAAGCTTGCTTCTTGAATGTTCATGACTTCCATTGTATCCATGCATGCATTTTCAAGACTTGCTTTGCATCCATTATGTATGATTGAATGGAAGATGAGCTATTGGGATTCTTTGAATTTCATTCCCTCCTCTCCAATGATCTAATATGCTAGGTGGACCAAGTGGACAAGGTGATGGAAGCCAATTACCTTGAAGGAAAGAGTTTGGCAATTAAATACAAAGTTTTTGGTTCTTTAAGGCCATAGTTGTGTCAAATGTTATAACCCCTTGATGTATATGGTCTATGACCTCTTAGACATGTGTAATTATGACATTATACCATGTATGAATGAGAGAATATGTTATGTAGCCACTAGAATATGAATTGAGTATATGATGGCACATTAGCTTCATGAATGGCTTTATGGAAATATGCATATGAGTGGATGAAATGGCCAAAATGAGATGCATGGAGTTTGAGACCATTTGGGCAACTTAAACTAGTCTTAATCATGCTTTTAGACTTGCCCAAAAGGTTCCAAACCCTAGGGAAAGCCATTTGGTTACTTTGGTACCTCATTTGGAGCCAAAATTGACTATAATGGAACCCTATATCACTTTTTAGCCAAATGAGCTTTTCTTACTCTAAAATTTGGCATGCAAATAGAGCTTGTTAAGAGCTTTTTGGGAAGTTAAAGACCATAATTTTTAGAAGTCTACAGAATATTTGATGAATTTTCAAAATTAAATTTTTTTTTGATTTTGGTCTGCTGCACTATTCATTTGGTCTGAAAATGAAATCTGTCACAAGAGCTCAAATGATGTCCAATTGCCACAAAATTTATACAAAGAAACTAGACATTCACAATGACTTGTACCAACTGGAAGCACTTCATTTGGAGGTCTAGAGAGGGAGATATGAATTTTTGGACATTCTATCCAGTATCCAGAGTTTTACCTGACCTGAGTTATTGTTCTATTGAATTCCGAGGTTTGATTTGCCTGATCTGGTCTAGAAATATTTTTTCCTCTAGCTAATACTCAAAGATTTCTAGATTGGTATCATTTACATTGATTGGATTTGTTTGGAATTAATTGGACATTTACAAAGTTTGCTGCAGAAATCTGTGACAGTTCTAGAAGACAATTTGACCTCTAGACCATTTCAGATGTCAAACGTCCTCTGTGATGGATGTTATGGTCTGGGTATATTTTTATGTGAAGTAGACATCTGTAGCTTTCTAGAATAGCTAAGAATGTATGATTTCAATTTTTTTAAAATTAGTTATGATTTTTCAAAGTTTGGTCATAAAATAGGCCAATTCTGGCAAAAAATGCACTTGATTATTTTGAGCTCTCCTTTGATTTCCATGAGTTGTGGGCCACATTTTATGATCCATATGAGTTGTATTGATGTAATTAAATATGAGAATGTATAGTATGAGCTCACACGGTCCATGTGATACTGAATGAAATTTTTATATACGATGTAATCCAAATGAATGTATTATTTGCAATGGATTTTCTTACTTCCTTCATAGAATGTATCATATGAGCATGTAAATGTGATAGAAATGAGTTAGAAATATATGGTGTTATATATTTTCTCTCATTTTTAGAGAATCGAATATTACAAGAAGGAGTTTCAAGAGAGGAGAAAAACCTAGAAAAATGTAAGGAAAATTAAGGAATTTCTTGCTCCTTCCTTCATTAAACTTGTTCTCCTCCTTTTCCTCTTTTTCTCTATGGTTTTGGTGTATGATTTTAGGCTATTTTGGGTCTAGGTTAAAGGGAGAGATTATAATTTGAAGGAGAAGCCTATGGTAAAGGAAAAAACTCTGGAAAAGGCTAAGAATCAAGGTATGTATCATGACTTTCCTTGCTTCCTTCTTCTTGTTCCTTTATAGATGATTTTTAGCCCTATACAGAACAACCAAGAGGGAGTACATTTTAACCTAATCCAAGCATGAAACCTGGGTTTTTAACAGTGAGGAACAAGTATATGCAAATAGATGCCAAAAAGAAGCCTTAAAAAATAAGTCTTCAAAACCTAGGAATTTTGTTGCACCATAATATGTATAAAGCTTTCTAGTGGTATTTCTAATTGTCTAAGAGTATATATGGGTTCTTAAGACACATAGGGAGAGTTTTAATTTTTTCTAAGGGTAGAAAGGGACTAAATATGATGGAAGAATATCAAAGGAAGCCTTGAAAAAAATTTAGAAGCCTTGGTTTGTGAGATAGAGGTGTAGGCTCCATAATGAGACTTAAAAAAGCAACTTATATCTAGGCTCTTGGGAATAAATTTGTGGTGATTCCAAGGAGTCTAAATAGAGTCAAGAGATCTAGATAGAAGGAGTAAATGAAGCCAAGAGCATGAATTCTAGTAGTTGCTTCATTAGGTCTTGTATGGAACCATTATGTAGCCATTGTTAGAGATTGTTCCCTAGGCCAATCATTGTATTACAAACATTGTACTTTATTAAGAAATAAGAGTTTTTTTATTATATTATTATATTGTTTGCATGTTTTATATAATAATATTGTTGGACAAATCATATTAATTATCCTAAATATCCCTATCGATCATCATTGTTGGACTGATGATGAACTAAGACTAGTATGATTTTGATTGATAATTATGTGTTAATCATGTATATAGATACGAATCAAAATCATAGGCACTCGTTAGGAAACAAGATGCTGAATTGACCCTTTATAAGATAGCTACATGGATTAAGTCATAAGTATATCTTATATAATAGTGTCACCGAGCCCTTATGTAATACCATATATATCTAACCCCATTCTTGGCATTCATAAGCTCCATATCATCATGTTCATAAGAGCACATGGAAAAGGAACCAACAATAATGGATTTAACCGCGTTACGTCATGCTTAAAAATTCACAATTGGTGTCATGTGGACTGTGTGGGTTCATACCATGCATTCTTATATTTAAATACATCATTACTACTCATTTTCATCACAAAATCTTGCTCATGAGCCAAGGAAACCAAAATGGAGCATAAATTGAACTTATTGAATTTCGGCCAGATTTGCCCCCATTTTGTCCAAAATTTTGGAAAATCATAACTAAATCTAGAAAAATTGAAATCATATAATCTTGATCATTCTAGAAATCTTGGGATGTATAATTCATTCTAAAAATAAGTACAATTCATAAAATCCCATACACAGTGCGTTTGACATGTGAAATAGTCTAGGGGTCAGACTAGGTCCTGATGCTATCACAATTTACTGATATGAATTTCAAAAATGTCCAATTAATTTCAAAAAATTCCAATTCAAGTGAATGATACCAATATGGAAATCTGAGGATGTTAGCTAGAAGGGAAAAATCACTCTAGACCAGTTCAAGCTCGCACAGACCCTGAATTTCGATCAAATAATGACTAAGGTCTAGTTGGAGGCCTGACACTGGACTGAATCTTTGAAAAATCATATCTCCCTCTCTAGACATCCAAATGGGGTGATTTCAATTGTAACAAGTCACAATAACCTCTAGTTTCTTTTTATAAAATTTCATGGCAAGTGGACTTCATTTGGGCCTCATGTGACAGAAAATAATTTCAAACCCAATGTAACAGTACATCAGACCATTTCAAGAATTTTGGCCAACTTTGAAAAATAATCAAATATTATATAGATCTCCAAAAATTATAATCTTTATCTTCTCAAAAAGCTCTCAACATATTCTAATAGCATGCCAAATCTCAAATCAAGAATAAATCATTTAGCTAAAAAGTGATATAGGGTTCCATTTTGGTCACTTTTGGCTCCACATAGGGTACCAAAATTGCCATTTGGCTTTCCTTGGGTCTTGGTACCTTTTGGGCAGGTCTAAAAGCATGATTAAGACTTGTGGGAGCTACCTAAATGGTCCCAAACCATTTGCATCTCATTTTGGTCTCTTAACATCTACTTATGCATAGTTATATCAAGCCATCTAAGAGCCAATTTGCACAATGCTATTGATTTAATATCATATAAAGTCTACATCATATTCATACATCATTTTACACTTGTCCATTGTATTACATCACAAAAATATTACACACATCATCACTTTGACATTTAACCACCACTTAAAGTACATAATATACTAAAATAAAGATGTTCAATGTCCTTGGCTTGCATCTCCTTGACTTGGAACACCACCTAGACAATTCAAGGATGAGGGGACAAAGGGAGTGAGATTCCAAGAATCTCAATAGCTCACACACCCATTCACACCACATTCAAGGCATACATACATCAATTTCATAACTATACAAGCATAAAGTGTGCAATAAATTTCATTCCATGCCACATTCACATTATAAGCTCTTTCCACAACCATAGTCATTCAAGACAACACATTAGTACCAATGCACAACAAGGATCAAGTGGCATGTCATCAAGCATCAAGAATGCATGCAAGCACACTAAGACATACATATGCATACAAGAATGCAAAGAGAATGAGGTGGAGAGCTACCTTTTTATTTATGCAAGCTCACTTGCAATTTCCTTCACCTTCTTGGTTTTACAAGAGCACTTAGGTGGAGTAGGATTCTCTTAGCCTAGACATTACAAACATCACACAATTACACACTTGAAGCAAGCCAAGACATTAAACTAAAGCTTATTACACACTTGGTTCCATAATGGACATATTGGTTCCATAAATGACCTATTGAAGCAACTCATATCATTCAAGTGCTAGGCTCCATTCTCTTGTTATTTCTAGACTTCTTGGACTCATTTAAGGTCCTTAGAGCCATCATTAATTAAATTGCACCATTGGAAGACCAAGTTACTTCATAAAGCACTATTATGGACACCATTATCCCATCTTCCAATCCATGGCTCCTAATTTTTTTCCAATGGTTCCTCCTATCTTCTAATACCATATGGAGTCCCAAATTAAGGCTAGAACAAATTAAAACACTCCTTAGCCCATTAAACCCCTTTTGGGCGAGACAAGCATGAATTTAGGCTTCTTGGAGTTTCAAATTTTTCCTTGATGGGAGAGCCACTTGGGAAGGTTTCTAAGGGTCTTAAGAGCTCAAGGAAACATTCAAATAGCCAAGAAATTACTCATACAAAATCAGATTTCACAAAACTTCCAAGAACACTACACTTTTTTAACTTAATTTCCTTTGGTTTTTCTTGGAATTTCTTGCCATATTCTTAATCCTTGCACTCTTTTCCCTAGGTTTCTCCCTTAGTTTTGCCCAAAATCCAGCCCCTCCTACCCCATCCTAGGTTGGCCAAAACATACATGAAGAAAGGACAAGAAGTGGCTACCATAGGAATGATATTTTACGTTGTTTTTCCTTAGTTTCTTGGATGTTTCTTCCTTTGGTTGGCTTCTCCTCTCCAAACATGAAATTTCTCTCCTTGGTCTGACCTCAAAACAGAACCAAATCATTCAAAAAATCTATGGAAAGAAAGGAGGAAGAGAGGAGAACAAGATTGAAGGAAGATGGAGCAAGAAAATTTATGAAATTACCTAGTTTCTCCTTGGCTTTCTTCCTCTTTTTCTCCTCCCTTTAGTGCACCTAAGAGAGCTGAATATTTTTTGTATTTTGCGCAGAAAGGGTCATGCTCATTAAAGAGGAGAAGAAGGGAGAAAAGTGTGGAACTCTTTAGAACATTCAAGAATCCATTATTTTCAATTTTGCCCTTTTCATAATGGTAATTTCGTTTCGACTTTGTTTTAGCTCCTTTTTTAGAACTGTCTTTTCCATTATAAAATATAAGTTCCTAATTTAATAAAATGCCTTTGGAATCACTCAAATTGGAGCTAAAATGTTCCTGAATGAACCGATCAAGGTTTGGATTAATTGACGGCGGAAAGAGTACACCGGAGGGGCTTTACATATCTTGGGGCTTCTCATGATTTTTGGGGCCTCTGAGAACCCTAGACAACTCAAAATTTCCATTTAAAAAGCCCTCCTAGGTGTTTTTCCAAAATTGTACTTATTTATGAAAATACCACTGGCCTTTCGGCAAATTTTTTGAATCACTCCGATCACAGTTTCTGGGCAACTCAAGGCTCAAATCCTCATTTCCTATTATTTAAAATTTTACCAAATTTTATTTGGCCTTGAATCACTCATCTTAGGAGACTTGCTTTTCAAAACGGCCCGTTTCAGTGTTTTTACAATGTACCGGGCATTACACCTTAGACTTGAGATCATTATAATTTCTAACATGAGGAATACTATGTTTTGGCATAGTCAAAAGTCATCTTTAATTGGGTGATCATCAAGGTTATGATTGGGCATAGTAGAATTCATATAAAAGAAGATGAGTGGTTAAGATGGAATTTGTCCCTTTAATTAATAAAGAGATATCTTTAGGTTCTTCGATGAGTGATACTGAGAAATGCATAGCTGTACTCGAATGGAAGAGTTTCCATTTGTACTATCAATTTGCACGTAGATTGAGAAAGTGACGATCGAGTAAGATGAAGATGACATTTTCATGTCTCATACTTGATTTAGATATCGTGTGACAAAAGGGATGTGATAGGGTTATATGGCAAGTTGCATCGGATCATCGATCCCTATATGATTTAGGTAGTCACAATGTCTTACTAGAGGCTGCTTGTGACTTGTGGGTCAAATAGTGTCATTAGCCCATTGCCAACGTCATATGGGCTTACAAGGTTGTATATAAGAACGAATCAACTCGAGCTAGAATGTCCAAATTCATTGAATATGAAATTGCGTCTAGATTCAATGAATGTTATGTTCAATCTAGGGTGGAAGAATTTTATAAATAAATAAATATGTATATATATTTGATATATATATATATATATATAGTTTATAAAATTCGAAACATATATATATTTATAGATTCAATATATATATCCTTTAATTAATTTAAATGAATTAGTTTAAATTCAAGTCTATATGATAGATTTAAATTTAAACTAATATGATAATTTAAATTATTTAGTTCTAAATTTAGATTAAATAATTAGTTAAATTTAATCTATTAAATAGACTTAAATTTAAACTAATTTATTTAATTAAGATTTGATTTAAAATAATGTATTTTAAATTAATCAAATATATCTGAAATCCTAATGAGATACCTTTGTAATAAAAAAGAGGGAGGCTAGGGTTTCCTAAAATGAAAGAAAAAAAATCCTAGAGAGAGAAAATGTATGGACACTGTACGGCTCGCCTAGAGAGAGAAAGATGTGTCTTTTCTATCAAGAATGTGTATGGACATTAGTCAGAGACGCTAGCACGCTATTCAAGTTGAGCAATCGTTCATGTAGATTCCAGTAGAGGGAGTAGATCTTAAGATCAGTTCCTGAGATTCGACGATGAAAGAAGTATCACGCAACAAAGGTAAATATTTCTAGATCCACTTGATTTAAATGACATTGATGGATCCATGGGAAGGGATTCGAGATTTTAATTTTCCACTGTGTATCCCAGAATTCCTAATAGCCATGTGAGAAAGTAAGTTTCTATAGAGTATGTGTGACGCTAGAGCTTGCTTCTATGATGTAATTGTGTCCCATTTCATGTGTCTAGGCCAAAGGAATCAAGCTCCACCTAGTTGCAAGTGTGTGGCCAAGAGAGGGGAAGAATAATCCAAGGGAAAGTGTGTAAATCTTGCTTCAAGGTAGCTCTCTAACCTTTCTCTCATGTATTGCTTGAATGGTTACTTGTCTTTGTGTACTTATGTGTATGTTTGAACCATGAGAAATCTTTCTAGCTATTGTTTACAAGCTATGGTATCATTATGCTTCTTGAAATGTGTTTATGTATGCAATATGGCTTGAATGGGTTTGGTTGTGCCAAAAGTGCCTTAATAAGGATAAGGATGAGCTAAAAGTCCCTAGAAATGGATGAGATAAAGCCAAAAATCCCAAAAAGAGTGAGGCTAAGTCAAAAGTCCTTTGAAAGTGGGTAAGGTAAATCCAAAAGTCCCAAGAAAGTTAGGTGAGACTAGACCAATGCCTTTAGAGCTTATGTTTGCTATGTATGAGTTTATGTGACAAGGAAAATATTTTATATATGCTCATTAATAGCTTGAATGTCATGCATGTATTCTTTGACATGTATATGCATCCATTATGTATGTTTGAAAGGGTTAAGAGCTATTGGGATTCTTTGAATCTCATTCTTCTCCCATATATGTCTAACAATATCTAGGTGAGCTAAGTGGACTAAGGAATGGAGGCCAACAACCTTGAGAAGTAAGAGTTTGATAAAGAGATAGAGAAATGGCCTTTTTGTTTGCATTTTGATGTCAAGAATTGTAATAATGAGTTGTAGATATGATGTAAACCATTGAACATGTCCAAATGTATGTATATATAGTGAATGTATCAATGTTGAAGCCAAATGAATGAGAATGTGAGTTTTTGCCACTCCTTTGCCTTTATGTCCATGTGTATATATACAAGTGTCAAGGTAAAAATAAGCTCCATGATTATTTGGATCATTTAGCATGCTTTTATATATTGTATTTATGCTTTTAGACCTGTTCATGTGGTAGTGGAAAGTGAAAAAGAGCATTTGGTGCCTTGAGATACCCACTTGGACTTCAAAATTGACCATTTTGTATGCTGAACCAAAGTCTAACTAAATGAGTGAGTTTTTCCATGAAATTTGGACAGAAAGTAGGCCTCATCTAGAGCTTTTCACAGAGTTAAAGAGAATTTAATTTGAAGCTCTAGAGAATTTATTATGATTTTTCAAAGTTGGCCAAATTATGCAGAAATGGTATATGCATTGTTCATATGGTCAGTTCATGTTTCTAGGTCACTCATCACTCATGGGTCAAATGAATTCTAATGTTGATAAAAATTAGACATCATAATATTTCTATAGCCACTAAGATCACCTTATTTGGAGCTTTGTAGAGGGAGAAATGAACTTTTGAAGTTGCATGATAGTGCCAATAACGTAGCTTGACCTGAGTTACTATTCCATCAATTTCCATGGATTAAAAGTCATTGCATTGGTTTGAAATTATTTTTAATCTTTGTTTAACATCCCCAGCTTTCCAGAAAGCTATTATACGCATGATTTTATTTTTTTAGAATTAGTTATGAATTTTTAAAATTCATATAAAAAATCTAGAAAGTGAACCCGAGAGCAAAACACTGATTTTATGGAATGTGGTCTAAAATCCAAGACTCTTGGGATGTTTTGTGATGTGTATGACTTGTATGGATTTGTTATAGACAGAAAATGATATGGATGAGTTCATATGGTCCATGGAACATAAATTGAATTAATGAAGCTTTGCGCAATGCACTTATTCATGCTTAAAATATATATTTCCTTACATTTGTGCTCCATTATGCATGCCATGGATTGAGATAGCCTATAGGATCATTGTGTAAGGGTAAAGAGGTTAAGGTATTACAAGGGGTGAGATGGGAATCCCAGCAACCAAGAGCAATTCTATTAATATGTGTCATATAATCAACATAAATGCATTTCATTCAAATAAATACTAGAAGCATAGCATATAATTCAGCAAATGAATCAGTTTGACTATTGGTGACTACCATCTCATATTAGTAATTACATACAACATGTTAGTAGCCAAAAATAGAGGAAAAGGGGTATGATCATGACACTAACTCTTTATTGAGCACGCTTACAACTCATTTCATTTCAAAGAGCATAATCATGGCCTAGTGCATGATCATGGCATAATGTAGGGGTGGAAGCATAATCACAACTCCATTAAGGACACGATCACAGTCCAACAACAAGAATTAGCCAAACCAATCATTTAACATAGAAAACACATAAGAGCAACAAATATATGATCAAAATGAACATATGCAAGGAATTACAACCCCTAGGTTACCTTGCTAAATTGCCAATTTCTTCAAGAGCTTTAAACAAGTGCTAAAATATTCAGAAGAGTCCTAAATTAACCAAAATCAAATTCTTAGTTATCATCCATTAGAAAAATCATTTACTCATTCATTCCAAGCATTAAGAACTATTTAAGAATCACTTATCAAAGCTCTAATGAGTTCCAAAATTCATATTTAAGCTTTTTAACCCAAAAACTACAATGGTCTACTCCAATTTTCTTACATTTTTGCACAATGACAGAACCTAACATGAAAACTAATCACTGGGCCCAATTTCCAACATAATAACACATCAAAATGGTGAAAATACTTATCCAATAGTTATCTAAATTCAACCTTCAAAAATCATGCAAGAAAACATCAAAACAGTCATTTTCAAATTTGAGGGTAAGATGAAAACCCACCAAACGAAGAACTAATTGGACCACAATGAAAAGGAATATGAGAGGATCACTTTTTGTATAACTTATCTTGGCTAAATCTCTCTTGAAGAGTGCAAATTGGAGCCAAGATACTAAAAAACCCTAGCCTCCTTCTTAATGTGCGAAAATTGTGTTTTTCCTTGGCTACCAAATGTTTTAGCTAAAATGAGAATAAATTTTCAACTTATTTTAGGGTTTTGAAGGAAATGGGCTAATATAATGGAGCTCTTATCCAAGTGGTCTTATTTTCTAAGTGTTGGGCCATAGTTAGATAAGCCCAATTATGCTGGGTCTCCTTAAAACTAAAATTAGGCTCTACAATTTATCTTTGGCTTAATTAAATTAATGATAAAGCCTTAATTGAATTTTGACCCAATTAAATTAAAATCCACTATAACATTTTATTTTTCTTTAAAAATTTTCACATAATAATTATTTATCTTAAAATGCCCAAAATTATAATTTTCTATGATTTATTCTAAAATTCCAATAATAATTCTTTATTTTCCAAATTAATTCCTTAACTCTCCATTATTCACCTTATTTAATTTTTTGATGTTGTATTCTTTTCTCCTTTTAAGAATTTTGTCCTCAAAATTAGATGTACCTTACTCGAAGAACACCAGATAGTCTTTCCTTATTGCTTCCTCTATTTCTTAAGTTACTTCATCAGGAATTAGTCCCTTCCGCACCACTTTCACTAAGAGGATGTTCTTGTTGTGTGGCTATTTGACTTTTGAGTCAACTATTATTTTTGACTCAACCATATAAGGCAAGTTATCTTCCAAATGCATATTCTCATGTTTGATGAAATGTGATAGGCCTAGGTGATGCCTTTTGAAGTGGGATACATGGAACATATCATGCAATTGAGCTAAATTTAGAGGTAAAGCCACTCTATAGGCGATGGGTCCTATTTGCTCAAGGATTTGAAAGGGACCAAGATTACAAGGGCTGAGTTTTCTTGATTTAATGGAATGTCCTATACCTATTACTAGAGTAACCTTAAGGAACACATAATCTTTTGCCTTAAATTCTAAGGGTCTCTCCTTTTATCTGCATAACTTTTTCGTCTACCCTAAGTGGCTTGCAATTTCTTCCTGATTAGTTCAATTTGACGAGTGGTCTGATATACTATATCAGGACTAAGAGGCCTCTTTCACCAAGCTTTATCCAACATGATGGTGATTTACACTTTTTCTCATAATAGTGCCTCAGAGGGTGCCATTTGAATATTGGAATGGTAGCTATTGTTAAAAGAAAACTTAGTTAAAGGCAAGTACACATCCCAGTTTCCTTTTAATTTTAGCATACTAGCCCTAAGCATATCCTTAAAAGTTTGGATAGTCCTTTCAGATTATCTATCTAACTAAAGGTGATAGATAGTGCTTGTAACACCATAATTTCTTAGCTTGTCTTATGCTATTCTCATGTCCATTGCCATATATTTCATAAAAGAGGCAAGAAACTGGCATTAAAAAGTGAATAAATTTGCGATGCGCTATGCATGAATTCTTCTTTCGAAATCTCATGGGCCATATGGACTCATGTATCACATTCTCATATATAATTACATAGATACAACTTAAATCCATCACCAAAAGTGGGCTAGAACTCGTGTAAGCATAAGGAACCCATAAAATCCATAGTTACAATTTCAACCAGAATTTTTCCACTTCTGTCACAAATTTTGGAAAATCATAACTAATTTTAGAAAAATCAAAATCATGCATTATTTGTCATTCTAGAAAGCTACACATGTCTAATTTATGTTAAAAATATGTCCCAGACATGAGAGATAACACAGAAGATGTTAGACATTCAAAAAGTTACAGAGGTCTGACTAGTTACTGGTACTGATATAGGTTTTTGCTATGAATTTAAAAAATTTCCAATTAATTCCACCAAACTGAAATCCATGAAAATGATACCAATATAGAAAGCTATTGATGTTATCTATAGGAATAAAATTACTTTAGACTAGTTTAGGCATGTCCAAGACTCAAAAACTAATCAAATAGTAACCTAGGTCAGTCTAGACGCATAATACTGGATAGAAATTTCAAAAATTTATATCTCCCTCTCTAGACATCTAAAGGAGGTGCTTCTAGTTGGCACAAGTCACTGGGAATGTATCATTTCTTCTTATACAATTTTGTGGCAATTGGACATCATTTGCTCCATGAGTGATAGAATTCATTTTCGGACCTCAGTGAACAGTACCCCTAAACCAATTTCAGAATTTTTCCCAACTTTGAAAATTCATCAAATATTCCATAGACCTCTAAAAATTCTGTATTTTAACTTCCCAAAAATTTCTCAACAAGCTCTAAATGCATGCCAAATTTCAGATCAAGAAGAACTCATTTGGAGAAAAAGTTGTATAGGTATCCAATATGGTCAATTTTACTCCATATAAAATACCAAATGTGTCCAAATGACTCCCCTTGATGTTTGACACCTCTTGGGCATGTTGAAAAGCATGAATATGACTTGTATGAACTGCCCAAATGGTTCCAAACCATATGCATCTCAATTTGCCCATTCCATTTCCATTTATACATGCTTTTCCATAATGATAATTTGCCATCGCATGTTCAAAATGCACATTTCTATCCATATAAACTTAGCTCTCATTTATACATGATACATTAACATAATTATACATGTTCATAATACCATAGGACATATACAATAATAGATTACAATATTTTCCATTCATATGGCCTTAAAAGAAACAAAATCTATATGCTTTAATGTCATGCTCTCATTTCTTAAGTGGTTGACTTCCATTTCCTTGCTCTTTTGGTCTACCTAGCATGTTAGAACATTGGAGAGGAGAGAATGAGATTAAAAGAATCCCAATAGCTCATCTCCCTTTCAATCACACATAAAGTATGCAATACAAGCCTTGAAAATGCATGCATGGACATGTTAACATATGTGAGCATTCAAGAAACATTCTTGGTATTTAAACAAGTCATACATAGCATATATAGGCTTGTTAAGTAAGTGGATTAGCCTCACCTATTCACTTGTGGATTTTGGACTTGCCTCACCCATTTCTTTAAGAGGTTTTTGACTCAACCTTATTCTTGGGAGTCAACTTCACTTTTGGAAGACTCTTTACTTTGTCTCAACCAACTTTAAAGGTTCCTGACTCATCTTCACCATGGCTAGAGGGTTCTTGGCTTCTCCACACTCAAGTTAACCAAGGCAAGCACATAAAACATCATTTAAATGCATAAAAAATTATCATGGTACCATGGAATAAAAGCTCATGCTAAAATAATTCTCATAGCTCAAAACATATATACACACATTTAAAGATAATGTAAGCACACATCTATGCATGAGAGAAGGTGGAGAGAGCTACCTTGCTTACATTTATACACTTTTTCCTTAAGTCTTGAATCCTTTTCCTTGACCTCACACACCCAAGAAGGTGGAGATCATTTCTCTTGGCCTCAACATAATTCATGGAAGCTAATTAGGTTAATGGGTTAATTCTAAGGCCACACATCTTCATTAAACACTAACTTGATCTATAAACCCCTTTACGGTTCCAAGAATGCACCTAATGAAGTAACACCTATCAAATAAGTCCTAAGCTCCATTCTTTCCTTTCATATATGATTCTTGACTCCTTTTAAGCCTCTTAGAGTCATCATACAATTAAAACAAAGAGACTAACTACATGTTGCTTCTTTAAGTCATATTATGGAACCTAAGACACTAATTTATTCTCTAGGCCTCCTAAATTTTTTTCAAGGTTTCCCCTTATTTTAATTCATCATATATGACTCAAAAATGGGTTTAGAAAAATTTAAAACTCCCCCTAGGTGTCTCAACCCCCTTTGGCCGAGCTTATGCCTCCCTTTGGCCTCCATGGAGTTTGCTTTATTTTCTACATGGAAGATGCATATGGGGAGACTCTTAGAGATCTTAGAAACTCATTCAAACATTCATTTACATCTAGTAATAATTATATCAAATCATACTTTTAAGAGAACCTATGAAACCCTAGGTTTGCCACCTTGAAAATCCATGGCCTTTTCTTGAATTTCTTTGCATATTCTTACTTTCTCCCTTTAAATTCATAGAATTCACCCTTGGTTCTCCTCAAAATTCCAGCCCTCTTGCATCTACATACATGGGGTGAAATGGGGAGAAGAAGGGGGGAGGAGTAGCTATCTTAGGATGGATGTTTTACCTTGTTTCCATGACTTTTCTTGCTTGTTTCTCACTTTTCTTGGTCTCCTCTCTTCAAATCCGAATTTTGCCCTCTTGGTTTGACCTCAAAATAGCATTAAAAACCTCAATAAAACCATGAAAAGAAAGAAGAGAAGGAGGAGGAGAAGTTTGGTAAAGGAAAGTGCTTGAAAAACCAAGATTTTCATACCTTTCTTGCCTTGCTTTTCCCTTTCTTCTTGCCTCCTCTTGTGCACCTCATCCTTAGGGTTTCTCTTTGGTTTAGGGCAGAAACAAGTGTGGCTAAATGAAGTGAGGAGGTGGGGCGCCTCATATATATAGGGAGGTTTAAGGAAGACTTTTCAAAAATTTCAATTTTGCCCTTCGTCCTTGGCATTTTCATTTCTAACTCATTTTAGGTCCTTTTTGAGAATAATCTTTTTCATTATGAAATTTAGATTCCTAATTTAGTAAAATGCCCTTAGAATCACTCAAATCGGAGCTAAAACCTTTTCGAGTGAATTCATCAAAGTTCAGGTGCACCAACATTAGAAAACATCCACCGGAGGGGCTTTAGCTGTCCTAGGGATTCCTATTCTTTTCAGTGCTCTTGAGAACCTTGGAGAACACAAAACTTTCATTTAAAAAGCCCTCCTATGTGAATTCTAAATTTTTTTCAAAATTACGAAAATGCCATTACGTTTCATAAGTCTTTTATTAAATTTTGTTTCTTCATTTTAGTTCTATTTTTCTTTTTGTCTAAGCTTGGGATTTTTATTTTTAGGAGTCTAGTATGCTTCCTAATTTTTTTGGGACCTTAACTAAGTCATTTCAAAGGACTTGCTTTTCTATCCGGTGAATTTCATTTGTTTACAGAGAAACTATACATTACGTTTCTCACATTTTCTCTCATTTTCGGAGAACTGAATATTACATTTCTCCCTTCTTAAATAAATTTTGTCCTTGAAATTTGGGTTATTCTTACCTCTTACTTCTATATACTGGCTAACTGTTCCTTTCTTTCCCTTCTTCCTAGCTCTATATGCTTTTCTCAACGATTTCACTCATTCAAATTTTTTCTCATCCAGGGAATTTTTCATTACTAGTCTTTAATGAGGGCTCTATTATTATAGAGTACTAGCTAGTTATTCTCATAAGGGAAAGAATTTTCTAACTCTGGAGGCCTATCCTAGAAAAGCTTACTAATCATATCGGGTTAGTTTTAACTCGTTTGCAGGGGTTAACATTTCTTTCAGTGGACTCATTTACCATCTTGGGAGGTAACTTATTTCATGTCAAATTTCTTGTTTCCTTTTCTAATGGCTTCTCATAACATCTCATCTTCTTTTCTGATCATCACAGCCATTGGAGGTTTCTGTCTGTCTGTTTACTCATTTACATGTATCGTCAACTGTTCATCTCTACGTTCTTTTTTTACTAGCTCATCCCATGATTACAATCCACATTTCTTTCTATCATAGGCCTTACATCTCAATTACTTACTAGGATTACAACTCCTTTGGGGAGTTTCTGCTTTTAATGATCCCAATTTCTCTATTTACTACTACATCTGTCTCTGTAGGCTAGGACTTTTCCTCACTTTCTTTGCTCACTTACAATGGCATTTTATAATCTCTCATTTCAACACTGATAGGCCTAACATATGTATCTCATACTGGCATCGAAGAGCTACTACCACTGATTACTGTTGAGCTCTAGTGGGATGCTAACTATACTCATAGTTTTGATCATTGGAGATATATTATACCATTTACCTCATGTAAAAATTACACTTGACCCCTTTCTGAATACATAGTCTAGCATATAGGGATCTTTCTATCCTTCGATCAGGACAAATGTCTGATGAGTAGTGGTTTATCTAGATCTAACTCTGGAAAGCTACTTTCTTACTTTCTTCATCTTCTCCTATGCTCATCTCTCAAGAGATCTAGTCAGTGGTCTAATTATCTGAGTAAAGCCTTTATATTTCTGTGGCAACGGTCTACTAAACTCAGGAGATCTCTAGTCTCTGAGATAAAAGCTAGGTGAAACTATATTGGTTTCTAAGACTAATTGCTCTATAAAAATTATCTTAGGCTATCATCTTATTAGAGAACTATCATATTATAACTAGGGGTTCTCTGTAACTCTATGGGATCTATTATGACCCCTAGGTCTATTGCGACCTCTCAGAGCCCTGTTAGGATCTACTGTAACCCACTGTGCTATGTTAGGATCTACTGCGATCCATCTCTGGGAGACGTCAAAGCCTAAGATCGTTGTATCTGATAGTAAAACGCATGCTCACTAAGTTCGGTGACCATTGATCATAATAACAGAGGCTAAACTTAGAGGTATATCATGCTCTTCATGTAGGGTGGCTTTTGTGTCATCTGATTCTCTAGGATCCCATCATAATGACACTCAGGAGCATTTTTACTTTCCTTTATTACTCCTTATGGGATCCTTAGGTTCCCACTTCAGCCTTTTTTTACTTGGACTTTCTTTTCTTACTCTACTGACTTACTTACTTTATCTGTACTCATTCTAACTTTCCTCTCATATCTTGTGGTTTCTGAATATGCCTACATTCTACTTTTGAGTGCCTTAGCACTAGGGCACCTTACACTCTGAGTGTGGTTAACATTTCTAGCAAGAGAGAGACTATACATTGGTCCCTGTTCATTTCATTTACATATACTATAAGGGACTCAGGCTATGCATACTGAATCTGAATATTCTCTATTGGGGATTCCCCTCTGCATGCTTTTCTTATCATTCTGATATTACTAGAATCCCTTTACCTCTATTTTCTGACTTATCTTATTATTTAACTCACTAGAATACCTTTCGATTATCGGGACACTTTGATGATTGATGCCATCCTTTACTATGCACTCAAGTCATATTATTACAAGGTTAATCAAACCTAATATTATGTAACTATTGTTGTAAGCAAACCATAACATCAAACACTAATACAAGGGCGCCTTATGACTAAGCTCAAAGCCATTATCGCCAATATATTACAAGTTCCCCAATAATCTAAAGTATCCCTCACTTACTTTTCTTTATCTATCCTATTCTCATAGATACTCAGGGAAAATAGGATTCTTTCTCTACTTTATCTCGAGATCACTATACATTGCCCGACTATTTTTACTTCAGGCACTATCATGCTAGAATTGCATTTATGCCAAAGGCAAGTGTTCTTTCTCAAGTACTTAAGCACATCAATTGGATATTTGTTCTTAATTTATTATGTCCTCGGCTTGAATACTATCATATTTTCTCTTTCTTTTCACCTTTCCTATCCTTTTTACTTAAGTAAAAAGATGCTTTACTACCGACTATCTCTATTGCTAGTTCAGATTTCTTTACTCTCAAGAGCACCTGCATTTTCCTGATTTCCTCTACTTATTCATTCTTTAGAACGTCAAGGGGGTTTACTTTCTTATGCTCTTGCTTTGCTCTGATTAGACCATTCGTCGGTAAGACAATTCTATTTCATGAAATCCTAGGAATTACATTCTATGGCGCTCTCGGCTTATACTCTTTTTCTGCACAATACAAGACTTGCCTTCTTAGGCGGTCGTTGGCTCCTTCAAACTTCCCTGAGGGTACTAAGACACCAACTATTTGTCTCAGTTCATTTTTACATTTGAATTAGAACTAGGCTTTTTCTCTCTGTTCAAGCTTATCCCCAGGAGCATAGTATATTGATTTTAGGGTTCTACTAACCCAATCCAGGTGACGTACTCTAAATGTCCAGACTCTACCTTACTAAAAACTTATACTATACTGGGTGCTCTAATCACTCACGTGCCTTAACCCTATAATATTCTCATATTAGGGAGCTCGTCTGACTAATTATCAGACTCTTATCTATTTACCTTTATAAGCTTAGTCCATTCATTTAGTCATTACTAGAGTAATGGCATCTCTTCTGTAGCTAGTTTCTCAGCTCTTCCTCGCTTCTTTTATCACTATACTTTACAACTCAAGGGGGTCTATCTAGGAGAATTTGCTAACCATTATTGAGTGGCCTCCCCGACTTAGGATGTCTTATCTTTCCCTTTTCAATCCAAGGAGAACTTTCACTGAGCTTCCTGTCAAATTAATTTCTTTGTTTACTCATCTTACCTGGATGATGCTACTGGTCACTTCCCTTAAGCTTTAGCTTATACTCAGCCTGGGCTACTCATACTCACCTCTAGGTACTACCTATGAGGTGTGCTCTTCTGGGGCACTCACTATATTTTTCACTACTAGTAGCCTTTCCTTATGTAATTTCAAGGCTACACTAACATCCTGTCATTCAATGTTTCACAGGGTAGCACTCTACGTTGAAGTCAACACCTTAAAGGTGGGTCTCAACAACTTTATGATCCCTGTGTCTAACTTTCTCTATGTTGAGCTCTTTCCTCAGTCTCAAATGCTAGGCCTACTGATTTCTTACTAACTTTCCATGACTATTTACTACTCTTGTTCTCTATTAATACTAGGGGTTTCTGCTCTTTGTGGGTTGTTTGATCCCTTATCAGTTCATTCCATAAATTGGCCTGAATATGATCACAAAGCATTCATACTACCATTCGCCGCAGCTAGTTAGCCTCGGGTTCACCCTAGTCTTCCTATCTAAGTATTGGCCGCGACGAGGAATTCTCTGGATTGCCTTGTTGCTTCATGAAATAATTGGCCATGGCTAACGACCTCTGATTGGCTTGCTTCTTCATGAATTGGAACTTCACCTTTAGCTACAACGCAAGCCTCACTGCCTCTATATCTAGCCCGTCATTAAGTTAGAGGATCCTACCTCTCGCTTTGCTCATACATAATTAGCTATCATCTCCAAGTTGTCAAGGCTCTAAGGAGTGTAGCTTGTAACTTAAAACTCTGGCTTGAGGGAATTAGCCTTTCGAGTTTTGAAATTCATCTAGACATTTGGATGTTGTGACTAAGGGGTAATTCTTTTTCTCACCTCCCCTCTAAACTAGTCCTGTGTAGTTACAGTCTCATTTCACACCACGCTGCGTCACTACTTGTCTCTGCATTAAGTAGGACATCTCAGAATGGTCTGAGTATGACCACCAGGAGAATTAGGCCTCACATACTCTCTCTAGCAAACCTCTTTATGAAAATAAGATCATTTCTCATCATTTATATCTAGGGCTTGCTATTGACCCCAGCGAGCTATCATATTTCATAAAGCTCTAGCCGTCAAATTACTTAGCTCTACTCAAGCTATTCTAGAGGCCAACCTTTTCCAATATTCACTAACTACTCCAAGACCATTCTATAACTCACTTATCATAAACATAGCCATAAAATATGTTTTGAATGATGTCTAATTGCCACAAAATTTTATACAGAAAACTAGAAATTCACAGTGACTTGTGCCAACTAGAAACACCTCATTTAGAGGTCTAGAGAGGGAGATATGGATTTTTGAACATTCTATCTAGTATCAGGAGTTTTATCTTACCTAAGTTATTGTTCTATTGAATTTCGAGGTCTGGGCTATTTGAACTAGTCTGGAAATATTTTTTCCCTCTAGCTAACACCCATATATTTCTAGATTGGTATCATTTACATGGATTTGATTTTTTTAGAATGAATTGGACATTTTTGAAATTTGCTGTAGAAATCTGTGACAGTTCCAGAAGGTAGTTTGACCTCTAGACTTTTTTGGATATCAAACATCCTCTATGATAGATGTTATGGTTTAGACATATTTTTATTGTGAATTAGACATCTATAGTTTTCTAGAATGACTAAGAATGCATGTTTTCAATTTTTCTAGAATTAGTTATGATTTTCCAAAGTTAGTGGTAGAATTGAGCAAAATCTGGCTGAAATGTAATAGGTATATTTTAAACTCTCCTTCATGATTCTTGAGATGTAGGCCACATTTTATGGTGTAAATGAGTTGTATTCATGTAATTAAATATAGGAATGTGTTGTATGAGCTCAAATGACCCACGTGACATATAATGAAATTTTTATATACGACGTAATCCAAAGGAATGTATTATTTGCAATGGATTTTCTTATTTTCTTCATAGAATATATCACATAAGCATGTAAATGTGATAGAAATGAGCTAGAAATATATGGTGTTACATTCACCAACTTTGTTCTCCATTCTATGCCCTCTTTTTTGGTAACTTTAGTTTCTTAAAAGGAGGGTTTTTTGTGGCTAAACTTTTAGAAGAAAGAGAGGATTTGAGGAAACCAAGTGTAGCATCAAATTCCCCTCTTGAAAAGATTTAGAACAAAGTGTGAATCATGGTAGGAAAATGGCTTCTTCTTGTCTTCTCCTTCCTTTCCATGTTTGGCTAGCTCTAGCACTGTAAGAATGGAATATGTTTTGAATGAAAACAAGGTAGAACCAGGGGTTTGGAAGTGAGAAGAACAAGATGGAATCGATATAATTCATTAAAAGCTTCTAGAATGAAACTTTTGGATATTAGGGTTTCCATTATACTTAGGGAGTTTTAGAACAAATAGGAGGCACTTTAAGCTATATAAGTTCATGATTACGTTAAAGAGAGACCAAGGAATACTTATATGCATCAACATCCTATAAGAAACAAAGAAAACTCCATGTTGCTTTTCCATGGATCATGGTTCATCCAAGAGGAGTATGGAGCACCTAGAGGGAGTTTTCTTGGGTTCTAATAATTTAAGAGACTTAGATATGAAGAATAAATAATTATGGAACCATTGGATTGAATTTAGGAGCCTTAGATTAGAAGTTGAATTTTTAGGGTTTAAATTAGGTTAAATAAGCAAGATGGCTCTAGACCCCCTTGAATCATGCATATAATGATTGGAATGAATTTTCTTAGAGCTATAAGACTTATAACAAGCAAGAGTTTGGGGTTTGGAAAGTGGAAACCTAAGGTTGCATCTTGTTGGACCTAAAAGAGCCATAAACTCTATGTTAGACTTTAATGGGTTTAAGTGAAGATAATGGGACTTAGAATAGACTTTATTAGATTAATTTGCCTTATGGATTGATGTTCGTAGGCCAAGCTAGTTCAAACCTACCAAATTGTAAGTGTCAAGCCAAGAAGAGCCAAGATACGTAAACTAAGAAGTAGGTAGTGGCATTTTAAGCTTCTACAAGTCCCAAGGTAGCTTTATTTCCCTTTCTTTCATGCATTTGAATACTTGAATGAGTAGAAATACTAGTGTGTGTTGTTGCTTGATGCATTCATAAAATATGATTACTATGTTTTCCAAAATGAGTTATGTAAGATCTGGTTCTCTGAGAACAAGAGAAAACGTGAGAAACGTAATGTACGGTTTCTCCGTAAATGAACGAAACTCGCCGGATACAAAAGGAAGTTCCCTAAGATGATGTAGTTAAGGTCCCAAAAAATTTAGGAAGTATTCTAGACTCTTAAAATTGAGAATCCTAAGCTCAAATAGAAAGAAAAATAAAGCTAGAATGAAGAAATAATTTTTTACGAAAAGCTTACGAAATGTAATGATATTTTTGTAATTTTGAGCAAATTTTGGAATTCACACAAGAGGGCTTTTTAAATGAAAATTTTGAGTTCCCCAAGGTTCTCAGAGGCCCTAAAAACCATTGGAAGACAAGATTCAAGTAAGAAAAGCCATGAAAATAAGGTAATTTCTCTTCTTATGGTTGTCATCTTTGGTTCTCTTCTCCATTTCGCCCCACTTGAGAAAACCTAAGAGGATTTGATTTTTAGGCAGAACCAAGGATGAATCTAAAGAAAAAGAGTGTGGAGATTAAGAATATGCAAAGAGAATTAACAAAAGACCATTAGATTTCAAGATGCAATTTTCAAGGTTTCAGTTGCACCTTATAAAATCTGACTTTGTACAATGATTCCTATGCCTAAATAAGAGTTTAAATGAGCTCCCAAGATCCCTAAGAGGCTGCCCACATGTATCCTTCCTTAAGAAAACAAAGAAAGCTCTATGGAACCCAATATGCTCCATTGTCTCAGGCAAGAAGGGTTCTTATAGCTAGAGAGAGTTTTAAATTGTTCTAAGCCCATTTTTGAGTCATATATGATGAATGAATATGAAGGGAAGCCTTAAAAGAAATTTAGAAACCATAGAAAGTGAGTTAGTACTTTATGTTCCATATTATGACCTAAAGAAGCAACATGTAGTTAGACTCTTGATTTTGATTGTGTGATGACTACAAGAGGCTTAAAAGGAGTTAAGAATCATATTTGAAAGAAAAGAATAGAGCTTAGAATTTATTTGAGGGGTGTTGCTTGATTAGGTGCAATTATGGAACCTTAATGAGGTTTATAGATTAAGCTAGAGTTCAAGCAAGTGTGTGGCCTTAGAATTAATTCCATGAACCTAATTGGCTTCCATAAATTGTGTTTAGGCCAAGAGAAAACTTTCCCACATTTTTGTATGTGTGTGGCCGAAAAGGGGAGCTTGGATTCAAAGGAAAAAGTGTGTAATTATATACAAGGTAGCTCTCTCCACCTTCTCTCATTCATGGATGTGTGCTTAGCTTGTCTTAAATGTATGTATGTGTATTTTTAAGCCATGAAAAGTATTTTAGCATGACTTTAATTTCATGGTGCCATGATATTACAATTATGCTCTTATATGATATTTTTGATGTGTGCTTGGGTTTACTTGAGTGTGGTGAGGCCAAGAACCCTTAGCCATGGTGAGGATGAGCCAAGAACCCTTGAGATTGGTTGAGACAAAGCAAAAAGTCTCCCAAAAGCAAGATGAGCTCCCAAGAGTATAGTTGATGCAAGAATCTCTTAAAGAATGGGTGAGGCAAGTCCAATATCCACAAAAAATTAGGTAAGGCCAATCCACTTGCTTGGCAAGCTTTTGTATGCTATGTATGACATTCTCAAATGATGAAAATGCTTCTTGAATATTTGCACATGTCAACATGACCATACATGCATTTATGAGACTTATTTGCATCCATTATGTATGATTGAATGGGAGATGAGCTATTAGAATTCTTTGAATCTCATCCCCTCCTCTCCAATATTCTAACATGCTAGGAGGACCAAGAGAGTAAGGAGATGGAAGCCAACCACTTGAGAGATGAGAGTATGACATTGAAATGTGTAAAATTTGCTTCTTTAAGGCTATCAAGGTGGCAAATGTTATCATTTATAGTTGTATATGACCTATGACCTTTTGAACATATGTAATTATGATAATATGTTATGTATGAATGAGAGAATATATTATGTAGCCATTAGAATGTGAATTGAGTATATGATGGCAAATTAGCTTCATTGATGGCTTGATGTAATTGTGTATATGTGTGGATGAAATGGCCAAAATGAGATGCATGAGGTTTGGGATCATTTGGGCAGCTCACACAAGTCCCAATTATGCTTTTAGACTTGCCCAAAAGGTGCCAAGACCCAAGGAAAGCCATTTGGACATTTTGATATCCTATATGGAGCCAAAATTGACCATAATGGAACCCTATATCACTTTTTTAGCCAAATGGGCTCTTCTTGCTCTTATATTTGGCATGAAATTAAAGATTGTTGAGAGCTTTTTAGGAAGCTAAAGAAAATAATTTTCAGAGGTCTATAGAATATTTGATGAATTTTTAAAGTTAGCAAATTTTTTGATTTTAGTCTGATGCATTGTTCACTTGGTCCGAAAATGAAATCTGTCACACAAGGCTCAAATGATGTCCAATTGTTACAAAAATTTATACAGAGAAACCAGACATTCCTAGTGACTTGTGCCAACTAGAAGAACCTCATTTGGAGGTCTAGAGGGGGTATGAATTTTTAAAGATTTTGTCTAGTATTAGGAACTTCACCCAACCTCAGTTACTGTTTGATCAGATTTCGAGGCCTAGGCATGCCTGACCTAGTATGGTGTTATTTTTTTCCTCTATCTAACATCCACAGAATTCTTGATTGGTATCATTTAGATGGATTGGATTTTTATGAAATTAATTGGACATTTTTGAAATTTGCTACAAAATTTTGTGATAGTTCTAGTGGATAGCTTGACCTCTGGAACATTTCAAATGTCAAACATCCTTTGTGTTAGATGTTATGGTCTGGCCATCTTTTTAACATAAATTAGACATATGTAGCTTTCTAGAATAGCCAAGAATGCATGATTTAGATTTTTATAGAATTAGTTATGATTTTCCAAAGTTTGGTCAGAAAAGAGCCAAATTTGGCTGAAAATGGATATGAATATTTCATGCTTCCCTTCTTGATTCTTAAGGTGTAGGCCACTTTTGATGATGTAAATGAGTTGTATCCATGTAATTAAATATGAGAATGTGATACACGAGTCCATATGGCCCACGGCACTCTGAATGAAAAATTTATGCATAGCGTATCGCTAAGAAATTTATTATTTTATGTCCTTTTTCCTTGCTCCTTCATGGAATGCATGATGTGAAGCATGAGAATGGCATAAGATAAGCTAGGAAATTATGGTGTTACAAGTTATATGTTCATAAGCAAGCAATATGATAGTTCTTAACTCCCTAAGGTATGGAACTGAGTGTAGTGACTCTTCCTTAGCCCCAGGTTGAGATTAGTTGAGCCTAGCTAGTTTATGATGATGCCATGGCTTGAGAATGAATGAATTCTTATGCTATATGATGCATTTGAGTTACATGAAGCAAATGCATAGCATTTTTGCACCGCATGCATTATATTTACTCATGGTGTTCATGCATACATTGATTGGTTGAGCTTTGTAACATCTAGTTCTCTGAAAATGAGAAAAAACATGAGAAACGTAACATATGATTTCTCCGTTAACGAACGAAATTCACCGAGTATAAAAGGAAGTCCCCCGAAATGACTTAGTTAATGTTTCAAAAAATTTAGGAAGCATTCTAGACTCCTAAAAATGAGAATCCTAAGCTTAGATAAAAAGAAAACGGAGTAAGAATGAAGAAACGAATTGTGACGAAAGATTGACAAAATGTAAGGGTATTTTTGTCATTTTGAGAAAATTTTGGAATTCACATGAAAGGGCTTTTTAAATGAAAGTTTTAGTTTTTTGGGGTTCTCAGAGACCCTGAAAATCATGTAAAGCCCCGGGACAGTTAAAACCCCTCCAGTGGATGTTTTCTAGCGTCAGTTGACTTGAACTTTGACTGATTCGTTTGGAAAGGTTTTAACTCTGATTTGAGTGATTCCAAAGTCATTTTACTAAATTGGGAACCTATATTTTATAATGAAAAATACGGTTCTTAAGAGGGAGCTAAAATGAGTTAGAATCGAAAATGCCAAAAACGAAGGGCAAAATTAAAATTTTTAAGAAAGTGGAAGCTTCTTGAACACTCTTTAAGTTTCTTATTTCTTTTCCCCTTCATTTGCATGACCCATTCTGCCCAAAAACCTGAGAAAACACTAACTCTCATAGGTGCACCATGGAGGAGAAGAAAGGAGGAGAAAAAGCAAGGAACAGATAAGGAATTTCATGGATTTTCATGCTCCTTCTTCTTCCAAACTTGTTCCTCTCCTCTTGAGCTTTCTTCCTATGGTTCTATTGAAGTTTTTGGATCTGTTTTGAGGGAATAATAGAGGGGAAAATTCGGATTTGAAGAGAGGAGGCCAAAGAAGACAAGATTCAAGTGAGAAAACAAGAAAAAACAAGGTAATTTCTTCTTCTATGGTTGCTACCCTTTGCTTCCCTTCTCCCTATGGTTCGTCCCTCTTAAGAATTCATAGGAGGGCTTGGTTTTTAAGTAGAACCAAGGGTGATTCTTAGGAAAAAAGGTGTGGAGATTAAGAATATGCAAAGAGAATTAACAAATAACCATGAAAATTCAAGATGCAAATTCTAGGGTTTTATATGTTCCTTATAAAATCTGATTTGATATCTTGATTTCTATGCCTAAATGAGAGTTTAAATAAGCTCCTAAGATCCCTAAAAGTCTCCCCATGTGTTTCCTCCATCAAGAAAACAAAGCAAAGTCCATGGAAAGCAAAATGTTTCCTAGGCTTGGCCAAGAGAGGTTAACATACCTAGGGAGAGTTTTAAAATTTTCTAAACCCATTTTTTAGTCATAAATGATGAGTAAAGATGAGGGGAGGCCTTGGAAAAAATTTAGAAGAAACATGTAGTTAGGCTCTTTATTCTAATTGTGTGATGACTCCAAGAGGCTTAAAAGGAGTCAAGAATCATATTTGAAAGGAAAGAATGGAACCTAGAATTTATTTGATGGATGTTGCTTAATTAGGTGCATTCTTGGAAACATAAAGGGGCTAATGAGTTAAGCTAGTATCTAAGCAAGTTGTGTGGCCTTAGACTTTTCTTCAAGAGTATAATTAGCTTCCATATGATGTGTCTAGGTTAAGAGAAGTGATCTCTACCTTCTTGGGTGTATGAGGTCGAGGGAGATGATTCAAGGCTTAAGGAAAAAGTGTACAAGTGCTAGCAAGGTAGCTCTCTTCACCTTCTCTCATACATGATTGTTTGCTTTACTTGTCTTTCAATGTGTGTATATGTATTTCAACCCATAAAAAATGTTCTAGCATGAGCTCTTACTCAATGGTACCATGATGATGCATTATGTTTTTAAATGATGTTTATGATATTTGTTTTGGTTTGCTTAAGTATGGTGAGGCCAAGAACCCTTAGCCATGGTGAGAATGAGCCAAGAACCCTTAAGATTAATTGAGACAAAGTAAAGAGTCTCTCAAAAGTGAGATTGACTCCCAAGAGCAAGGTTGAGTCCAAGAGCCTCTTAAAGAATAGGTGAGGCAAGTCCAAAATCTACAAGTAAATGGGTGAGGCCAATCCACTTGCTTGGCAAGTCTTTGTATGCTATGTATGACTTGCTCAAATATTGAAAATACTTTTTGAATGTTTACATATGACAATATACCCATGCATGCATTTGTAAGACTTGTTTTGCATCTTTTATGTATGATTGAATGGGAGATGAGCTATTGTGATTCTTTGAATCTCATTCCTTCCTCTCCAATGTTCTAACATGCTAAGTGGACTAAGAGAGCAAGGAAATGGAAGCCAACCACATGAGAAATGAGAGGATGACATTAAAGTGTTTGAATTTTACTACTTTAAGGCCATATGAATGGCAAATGATGTAATCAATGGTTGTATATGTCCTATGATGTTATGAACATGTATAACCATGTTTATGTATCATGTATAATTAAAAGCTAAGGTTGTATGAATGGAAATACACCTTTTAGTCATGTAATGGTATGTTTATGTTATGGAAGTATGTGTATAAATGCAAGTGGGATGGCCAAATTGAGATGCATGAGGTTTGTGACCATTTGGGCAGTTCATACAAGTCATAATCGTACTTCTAGATTTGCCCAAGAGGTGCCAAACATTAAGAGAGAACATTTGGACACTTTGGTATCCTATATGGAGCCAAAATTGACTATAATAGAACCCTATGTCACTTTTTGTCTAAATGAGCTCTTCTTGATCTGAGATTTGACATGCAATTAGAACTTGTTGAGAGCTTTTTGAGAAACTAAAGAACAGAATTTTTAGAGGTCTAGAGAATATTTGATGAATTTTCAAAGTTAGAAAAATTTTTGGTTTTAGTCTGATATACTGCTCACTTGGTCCAAAAATAATTTCTGTCATATAGGGCTCAAATGATGTCTAATTGCTATGTAATTTATAGGGAGAAACTAGAGGAAGAGGAAGATATAAATTTTTAAAGATTCTGTCTAGTACTAGGCACTCAAACTGACCTCTAGTACTATTTGATTAGTTTTTGAGGTTTAGGCGTGCCTGACCTGGTCTAGAGTTATTTTTTCCTTCTAGCTAACATCTGTAGCTTTTTAGATTGGTATAATTTTCATGGATTGGATTTTTTTAGAATTAATTGGATATTTTTGAAGTTTGTAGCAGAAAGTTGTGATAGTACCAGTAGCCAGCCAGACCTTTAGATGTTTTCAAATGTCAAACGTCTTCTGTGTTGTGTTTAATGGTATAGAAATATTTTTAGCATAAAGTAGACATATGTAGCTTTTCAGAATGTCTAAGAATGTAGGATTTTGATTTTTCTAGAATTAGTTATGATTTTTTAAAATTTGTGATAGAAGTGAGGAAATTTTGGCCAAAAATACATATATGTGTTTTATGCTTCCTTTTGGTTTCCACGAGTTGTGGGCCAATTTTAATGATGGAAATGATTTGTATTTATGTAATTAAATATAAAAATATGATACATGAGTCCATATGGCCCACGAGACTTCAAATGAAAAATTTATGCGTAGCACAATGCTAAGAAATTCAATATTTTATATCCTTTTTCCTTGCTCCTTCATGAAATTCATGATGTGAAGTATGAGAATGGCATGAGATAAGCTAGGAAATTATGGTGTTACAAGATTGGTTACTGAGATTCTTCCCAGAATATCACCTATGTCTCCCCACTAAACATTTCAGGTTCACTAAGCCAAAGTAAGGAAGTTGGAAAGACTTAAACATTAGAAATGATGTATTAGAAGCATTATGTGTACAAATATATAATGAATGTATTAGTATGACTTCCATTTGTATCCTAAATGGTTTATGATGTAAAATGATGTAGTTATTCCATGTTTTATATTAGAACTATGTGTATGAGTATGAGGATAGGAATATAAGGCATTTTGTGGAAGAATATGTCCATGTAAATTTGCCTATGTTAACCTATAGAGTGTAAATGTAAATTTGGGTGTTAGATAGCCATATTTTGATGCAAATCCTATTTTGAGTGTTTGACCACATGGATTTCATGTCTGGGATGATAAAAATTTGCTCAAAGTTGAACAATGTAGATTGGATACCATGTGGGTCATTTGGAACCTAAAAATGGGCATAAAAGACACCTAAATCACTTCTCTACCAAAAGTGACTCAAATGACCCAGTTTAGGTTTAAGATTTGGAGCCTTAATAGAAATTTCTAACAAACTAAGCATGAGAATTTTTGGAGCTCTATAGAATATTTCACAAATATCCAAAGTATAGAAAATTATGCAGAATGGCCCTTTATACTATTCCTACTATCCAATTTTGGTTTTTCATATCTTTAAGGGACCAAATGAACTATGTTGCTCATGAAATTTTATAAACATAAAGTTTACATTATGAGCTTTTCATTTCCCTTTGAGTTTGCATAAATTGGGATTGTGTAGCTAAAGTTATGCATTTTTGAAGTTTGGGGTCTGATTATGTTGGTCTAATGCTATACAACCTAGATAGATTTTGTTCTTTGTAGTTTTTAGTAGGCCAAATGGATTCATTTACATTTGAAATTTTTTAAGCATAGAGTTCACATCCTAAGCTTTTTGTAGATATCTAATTTGTGCTTATCAAAGTTTTGTAACCCTAGATATGAATTTTCAAAGTTTGTGTAGAATTATGGAATCTATGTCATCTCGAGTTACATGCATCCCTAAGCTTTCCAATGCATAATTTCTAATCTAATGAGTTGAAACAAGTTTTTTTATGATAAATACAAATAAAGGAAAAGAAAGAACTAAATTTGGATCCCTATAACTCTATATGGCATGTAAATAGGCCATTTTTGTGTTTAAAAGCTTACAAATGGCTGTAAACCTTGTTCCTAATTCCTGAAATTGATGAAGGGCTAGATAAAGTTAGGTATGACAACTAGAATGCATAGTGACAAATTCAAATCTCTTAATTCCTCAATCAACCTTTGTTTCCCAAGCATCATCATTGCCATATGAATAGATTTCCTACTTAAGGTATTGACGACCACATTCGCCTTTCTTGGATGATACTTTAAGGAGAAGTCATAATTTTTAAGGAACTCTATCTATCTTTGTTGCCTCATATAGTCACTATACACCTTAAATTATGCACCATAGAGATAGTGCCTCTAAATCTTAAAGGAAAAAACCATGGCAGCTAACTTTATATTATGGGTGGGATAATTCTCCTAATGAGGTCTAAATTACCTAGAAGCATAGGTTATGACCTTACCTTGTTGCATTTAAACATAACCTAATCCTTTCTTACATGTATTGCTATAGATCATAAAGGTATCTTTAGGGTTAGGTATAATTACCATGGGTGTGGTGTAACACCATAATGACTTAACTCCAACTAATCTCCCCCTTGGCTTGATTCCATATGATTTCCAATGAAAATGACCAAAACCGTGATATTCTACTACTTTAAGTTAGGGTTTAACCAGTCATATTTTGCCCCGTGGGTCCTGTGAATCCATCATTCACATTCTCTACTCAAACACCATTTATACAACTAATACATAGCCTCAAACAACTCATAAACCACAGATATGAAACCAAAAGCCAAGAAAAATGCAATTTCTCAAATGGGCCCAAAAGTTAGATATTTGGCTCTAACTTTGGAAAATCATAACTAATTCTAGAAAAATGGGAATCAAGCAAACCATAGCTCTTTGAAAATATCTGGATATTAAATTTATACTACAAATAATTCCTAACCACAATCTTAGCATTTGGACCATGTTTGACATCGAAAAAGAGACAGAGGTCTGGCTGTCCCTGGTACTGATGCAGCTTGCTATCATGAACTTCAAAAATTCATAAACAATTCCAAAAAAAATCCAATAAGGGAAAAATATACCAATTTGGAAAGCTGAAGATGTTATCTAAGGGAGAAAAATAAGTCCAGATCAGTTCAATAGCCCTTGGACCTCAAAAACTAATGGAATAATAACAAAGGTCGGATGGCTTCCTTGATACTGACACAGAACTTCAGAAAGTTCTTTCTCCCTCTACAGACCTTCAATTGAAGTGTTTCTAGTTGTTATAGGTCACTATGGATATCTAGTTTATGTCCATAAAATTTCATGACAATCGGACATTGTTGGTCCATGAATGACATAGATTCATTTTCAAACCTAGTTGCACAGTACAATAACCAAAACTAAAAAATTCTCCAACTTCAACAATTCGCCAAATATTCTCTAGATCTCCAAATATTACCTACTTTAGCTTCCCAAGAAGCTCTCAACAAACTCTAGAGTCATGCCAAATTTCATATCAATAAGATCTCATTTGGTCATATTTTGATGGAGCTCACAAATTTAACAGTTTTAGCATCCAAAATGGTTCAAAGTGGGTCCAAATGGCTTCCCACATGCTCTAGCACCTCTTGGGCAAGTTTTAAAGCATAAACATAGTATATATGAATTGACCAAGTGATCCAAACCAACACAAATCTCAAACTCACTATGCTATGGGCAAAAATACACTACTGCATATAAGTCATAAAGGAGTCAAATCTCATAATTTCATAGTTTTAGCTCTATACAAGGTTCATACATCATTCATACATACTTTTACACTTGCTTAAGAATTTACATCTCAAAAGAATATATATACATAAGCACTTTAGCTTTTCTATACATCAAACTATGTGTGAGTGTGCAAAAGTGGCAAAACAAAAGCCTTCTATGCCTCATGGCCTCTATTCTTAGGCTCCTGAGCTCCACTTGGACCATATGAGATCGGAAAGGGAAGGGGGTGAGATTCATGGAATCTCAATAGCTCATACACTCATTCAAGGAAGCAATCAAAATATATAAAGGGACTTTTGGCACCACCTCACCCGAACAATTTTCACAACTCAAAACGTAAACATATTGGTACCAATGCATCAAGGCAATATCAAATGGCATGTCTCACAATACAAGCCCATACACAAGCATACAATGACTATTACACATCCAAGAATGCAACAAGAAAGAGTGGAGAGCTACCTTATAAGCCAACATAAGCCTTCTCTTTCAATTTCTCTTCTCCCTTCTTGGTTTCACAATCATAACTAGATGGAGCCGATTCTCTTGAGCCTAGACACAACAAAGAGCATGGAATTACTCTTTCATAACTTAAATAAACACTCACAAAGTTAGGAGATTAAAGCCCTAGTTGTTCCCTTCTTAAATTTCTACTAGCCCTTCTCCTAGTTCTTTTGTATTTTCTCAACTTCCCACACTCTAATTCAAGGATCTCTTGCTTGCTCTAGGTCAAACTTCCTTCCTTTCTCAAGCTCTCAAGTTGGTAGAACCAACATACTCATGGAAAGCAAGGGAAGAAGATGTAATAAAATGGAAAGGAGTTATCTTAAATAAAGCTCTTTTCAAGAGGCTCCCCCTTTGCATCAATCTTCTCCTCAAATCTTTACACTTCCCCCTCTAACTTAGGCCCAAAACAAAGCCAACTCAACAGCCAAAACCATAGAAAGAGAGGGCAAAGAGAGAAGAACAACATGCGAAGAAGAAAAGCTATGAAAATCTCAAGCTTGCTTACCTTTTTCTTATTCTTCCTTCCTTCTCTAGGCCTCTTTCTTTCTCCACAGCCCTTTTCTCTCTTTTGGTCGAAGCTTAGGTCGGTTAAAAGAGAAGGAATAAATTTGGACGCTTTAAAAAGTTAAATTCTCTTTTTTCATACCTTTTTGGACTAACTCTCACTATAGCAAAGAATAACCCTCGCTACGGCGAGCACGTATAAGTCCCAGACCCCTGTTTTCGCTATGGTGAGCAGCTCCCTAGTTTTTGTATAGGATGCCCGCACTCGCTATAGCTAGAAGCATTTTCGCTATAGCTAAAAGGCACTCTTGCTATAGCTAGAAGATTTCTCGCTATAGCAAACAGGTACATTCGCTATAGCTAGGCCATTTCTCGCTATAGCTAGCAGACTTAGAAAATTTCAGAACTTCAAAAAAATTTCAGTTTCCTTTTTTTTTCTTTTCTTTTTCTGGTTGTTACAGGTGTGGTGTAACATCCCTAAAATTAGGATTTTTTTAATTATTTTGTATTTTATGTAATGAATTTATTAAGTTTTAATAAGAAGAATTTGAATGAAATAGCTTTGCATATGATAAGCATAAGTTGAATAGGACCCATAGGAATTTTTGAGATTTTAAGGGGGTCTAGGGGCAAAATTATCATTTATCACCTGGACAAATTTTGACAATTTTTCTAGAAGGAAGGGGAATTCAGAACTAGTCAAATATATATATCAATAGTTAGAAAATAATGCGTAGAAAATTATAAAATTCATTGCACGAAATTCTGGATTCGTTAGGACTAGAAAATAGCCTGAAACGATTACAAGCTTATACAGAGACGAATGAAAACCCTAAACATGTGTTATCTATCTTAGGAAATTCTATGCAGAAAAATCTACCAGGTAGTGGTGACAGGATCCAGAAATATGGAGTTATGGAGAAGATATAAGTGAAAAACGAATAGAGGTGCTTGTCTGTCACGTCACTACTAGGGACAAGACGGTCATTTAGACCTTAAAATAATAAAATATTAAGGAAATAAATAATATTTAAAAATATGGTTGGAGACATTAAACGAGACCCACATAGGGCCAAATAATATTAAAATATAATAGAAAACTTAGAAAATGCAGATTAAATAAGATATTATGGAAAACCTAGGAAATGGTGGCAATTTTGTAAGTCTAACCGAGGAAGAGCTAATGTGGCACTAGGGAGCTGGGAAGGTACTAATGTGGCACCATGGAAGAAAGAAAAAGTGATGATGTGGTGCCATGTGTAAAGAAGAGACTAGAAATTGGAAGAGAATTCTAGAAGTTGCATGAGCTACGAAGCTATTGTACAGGCTTGTGTTAGCAAATCTTAGAAATCTCACGCATTATGAAAAAGTTACCACTGACTTCAGCATGACATAGACATTGACTTAAGCGGCATTAAATGCAATCTTATCTTCACACTTCACAAAAAAGTAACCATGGTAATCCAACGACTAATATTCGCCCGTAAAATGTGATGCGATCTAAACCGTTGAGCAATCCAAGATCAAATCACAACCTTTGATATAATCCTAAGGCATACATTTTATCTCTTATTTCAAGGTTAAATCTTGACCATTCATGTAATCTAAAGGCCAAGATCTTCCACCTTAAAGTTAATTAAATCTTAACCTTTCATAACTAATATATATATGAACCACACACACTTTCATGCCATTCTCACACATAAAATACACACACTAATTTGGCCAAGACAAGGAGAAGAAGGAAAAGAAGAGAGTTTGACCTAAGGAAGAAGAAAAGGGAGAAGGAAGAAAGATTGAAAAGCCGCCAAGGAAAATCAAACACTGTGGAGCTAAGGTAACATAAATAGACTTTCTTCTCCTTGGTTTTTCTTCTATTTTTCTCCAAGAATTTTCTTTTCTCTTTTTCTTTAATTTTTGTCCATGGCATGAAGAGATGGATAATTTTGTTGTTTCCATGAATTCTAGCTAAGAAAATTGGAGAAAAAAATGGAGAAATCATATATATGGCTTATAGATTCATGTGATGCAAGAAAATTCCTAATCTTGGCAATTTTCGACAAATCAAGAAGCTTTGTATTCCAAGATGCCATGAGAGAAATTGAAGAGAAAATAAATGGGGAAATGATGCAAGAAAGCCTAAGGAAGAAGAAGATTAATACAACTTTGATTTTCATGAAGAAATTGGCAAGAAACCCTTGAACTTTAACTTAAGAAAATTTATAGAATCCATATGAAATCTCTAGAAATTGATTGAGGGCTTTTGTTTAGCTTCCTCGAATATGTACGTGTGGCTATTCGGTAACATAAAAATGAAGCAAAATCACATGTCTTCCTTGATGCTTAAGTTTGGCCAACACATGTACATATATCTAGGGAAGAGTTTTGTTAAATCCAACTAAATTAGGTTAATCTACATCATAAGTAAGGCCTATAGTAAAATTTTGGTGAATTATGGATTATTATATGAAAAGTCAAAATTTTGAGAAAAAAGTATTGACCAAGAAGTTCTTGAATTTTTCCTAATGTTATTTGATATGTTTTAGATGATTGTTATGGCCTAATATGTTCTACGTGTTGTCTTGATTTTGCTAATATTTATTTTGTGAATTTTGGAGCCTATTTATAATGGTTGGAAAATTATGCGGCGAATATCAAGAATGGAATATGTGATAACATGTGTTTTGGATTGCACTATTTGCTGCATTGATATACTATCTGATTTCTTGACATGGATAATATGATGTGTACTACTTGATTATATAAGTATGAGTTATTTGGTAAAGGACTGATTGATATATATAGGGTGGACAGGGGGTGAGCCCTATGTGTGTGCTAAAGTTGGCCATTAGGTAGCTACTGTTATGTTGGATGTATAATCTTAAAGATACTTAAAAATACCTAAACCACTAATTTTCAACCTCCAATACACTGTTACGCTATCGAGATTATTTATTGATGCACAGAGTTGTGCAAGGCAATTCTTTCCCAAATATACCTATATGCCTTGATCAAATGATGGCTTGGATGACATATTATTGTGATATTTTATATGACTTTCCTTGGGCACCCACTGGGGGGTACCTCAGTAAAGGAAGTAGGGGTAAGCTTGTTATGTCATGGTAGTGCAACATGATCTGGGTATTGAGCCTGGCAGTCTCCAAGGCCTAATGGTCAAGAGGGAATAAATATTGTTTGTTATATATTCTATATTCTATGCATGTAGAAATCTCTTGAATATCTTGCAACTACTAAATATTAATTATGTTGAGATCATTCTTATGTTCATTCGTGTTTTATCTTTAGATGTAATATGACTGTTCACTTTGCTATTTCATATTCACGTTAGATATCTCTAACAAATATATCTCTCCGTTTATATTGGTTAGTAAGTTAACTGTCTTACCATCAAATTACTTGCTGTCTATTAAAATTGGTTGACTTTTCTTCATAGATATTATGTGGTATTAATTCTATTTATGTTACTGAGAAAAATTATTTCTCACTCTATTGTGATTTATACTTTTCTTAGATGTCGATTTATTAAGTGACCCTAGAACTCTAAGCAGAGTAGATCCAGTTTTCATTCCAAGGATGGGTCTCTGTCATCCATAATATACGCATCAAATCATGTCATGACATTGTTCGTGCTATACCAGTATACTTTATGTCCCCAGGGGAGCTAGAGTCCCACACATTCCCAGTGGGTGGAGTTGACCCTCCTACTCCTCCGTTTGCATGAACAAAGGCCTAGTTATTGACACTGACCCTTTTATGAATATAGGGGACTGACCTTTCTAGTCTTTTTGTTATCTGGGGATTCTCTTCTTGGATAGTTATAGGATAAACCCCCTTTGATGTGATGTGATTTGTATGACCCCACTCCCTTATGATGGAACTCTTAAACTAGTTTGTATGAATTATGGTGTCTTCTCGTTATTATCATATTCCACTATGCCATTAATTAGATTTTATTGTGAAGGAATAATTAAAATAGAAAAAGTAATTAAACTCAAATAAGGAATTCCTTAAAAATATATAGCTAAAGAAGGGTATTAGAAGAGATGTTACATATGGAGGTCAATCTATTCTTAAATTCCTGAAAGGCATCCTCACACTTGGCATCCCACATAATGGGTTGGTCTTTCCTAATCAACTTAGTCAAGGGCATTACTAGTTGAGAAAATCCCTTAATAAACCTTTTATAGTAGCCAACTAGACTTAAGAAACAACAGATTTTGATCACTATCTTGGGCCTCTCTTGATTCAGTACTCTCTCTACCTTACTAGGAACTTTACCTTTCATAACGAAAATTTACACTTACTAAGTTTAGCATATAACTAATATTCCCTTAAAGTCTAAAGAACTATCCTAAGATGCTCTTCATGTTTCTCACTATTCTTTAAATAGACAAGAATGTCATCAATGAATACTATCATAAACCAGTGAAGGTATGGTCTAGAGATCTTGTTCATGTAGTCCATAGAGATGGTAGGGGCATTTGTTAACCTAAATGGCATGACTAGAAATTCAAAATGATTATATTAGGTTCTAAAGGCTGTTTTAGGTATGTTCTCAACCTTTACCTTAAGCTGATGGTATCCAAACTTGAGATCAATCCTTGAAAAGACTAATGCTCCTATTAGTTGGTTAAGCAAATTATCAATTCTAGTCAAAGGGTATTTATTCTTGATGGTCACTTGGTTCAATTACCTATAATCAATACAAAGTATAAGACTATCATCCTTTTTCTTGACAAACAAAATGGGTGCTCCCCATGGAGACACACTCGACATAATGAATCCCTTTTCAAGCATTTGACACTTTAACTTAACAAGCTCAACAAGCGCCATTCTATATAGGGCCTTAGATATTAGACTTGTACCAGGAACTAAATTAATAAAAAATTCTAGCTCTTTCTCTGGAGCTAGTCCACTAATCTCTTTAGGAAAAACTTTTGAGAACTCCCTAATCATAGGTATATCTTCCAACCTATCCTCAACCTCAATATGCAAGAAAAAGAACACAATAAACCCTTGGCAACCATGCCTAAGGTACCTCTTGGCTTAGACAATAGACATATAAGCAAGCTCAGTTAAAGGGCAAGATTCAAGAATAATAGCAAGTAAGTAAATAGTTTTATGGTTGTAATGAAGTATCACATTATTGGTTGATAACCAATCCATACTAATGATCAAATCAAAATCATGTAAAGGGATATAAATTAGGTCAAGGATGATATAATGGCTATCCAATTTTACAATACAATTCAAACATACATAAGATGTAATCACAGAATATCTAATAAGGGTAGACACAGATAATTCAAATGGCAATAGGATAATTTTAAGACCTAGACACTTAACACAGTCATATGAGATGAATGGTTCACATCTAAGTCAAACAATGCATCTACAATGTGGTTATGGACAAAAAGAGTACCTCAGATCAGACTAGAAGAACAATGAGATTCAAGCTTAGAAAGTAGCAAATTACCTTGGATATCTAGCCTTTCTTGGATACTTCTTCCTTTGCTTAGAATCTCCTTTTGAATTTCAAAAATCTCACCTCTATTTTGCCCTTAAAACAGACCCAAAAACTTCAACAAAACCATCGAAAGAAAGAGGAGAAGGAGAATAACAACTTTGCTAAAAGGAAAGACTAAGAAATTCCATTGATTTCATACCTTTATTTTGGCTTTTTCTCCTCCCTTTCTCTCCTCTCTTGTGCACCTAAGTTTTTTGGTCTCCCTCTTTATTCTTGGGCAGAATAAGGTCAGTGGAGAAGGAAGAAGAAGGGGCGTGACTTTTAAAGAGTGTTCAAAAAGTTAATTGTTCACAAAAATTCCAATTTTGCCTTTAATCTTGGCATTTTTGTTTCTAGTTTGTTTTAGCTCCTTTTTTAGAAGCATCTCCCTATTATAAAATTTAGGTTCTCAATCTTATAAATTGCCTTTGGAATTACTCAAATCGAAGCTAAAATCTTCCCGAACGAAAGGGTCAAAGTTCGGGTCAACCGACATTAGAAAACGTACACCGAAAGGGTTTTAACTATCCCAGAGCTTCCTATGATTTTTAAGACCTTTCAGAACCCTGAAGAACTTAAATTTTCCATTTAAAAGGCCCTCTTGTGAGAATTTCAAAAATTACCTAAAATTATAAAAATGCCATTATGTTACGTGGCTATTTTGTTAATTTCCATTTGATCATTTTAGCTTCTGTTTCAGGGTATCTTTTGGGCTCCTAAATTCATTATTTAATATCTAGATCATTATTCTAATTTTTTTGGACCTTAACCAATTCATTTCAGAGGAATTTCTTTAAAAAACACATCCATTTTCATCATTTTTACTAAATTGGACATTACACTCTACATACCATCATGGAGAGGTTAGATAGATAGCAAGCCATGATGAATCAATAGAAAAATATGTTGGAACAGCAAGGGAAAATAATGCAGCGACAGCAGGAAGTGATCCAGTAGCTACAACAAACCCTAGCTAGGCAAGAGAAATTGAGGAGAGAAGCCTCTACACCATAGCCATCTACCTCTGGCATTCCACCAACACCCCTTCATAAGCCAGCTTAGGCCCAGATATCTACGTAAAAGTTGTTCAATCAGTTTAGGAATGTTTGATGTAGAGTTGGATGTGGATAAAGCTAAGGCATGGATTTTGCAGTTTGAGAAGATATTTAAAGTGATGGGTTATACATCAGAACAGAAGGTTATGCTCACCACATTTATGTTAGAAAAAGAAGCAAATAGATGGTTGCATAGCATGGAGTCCATTATGTAGACGTAGAACATCCTGATCAATTGGGAGATTTTCTTAGTGGAATTCTTGGGTTTGAAATAGATTGATGATATGTCAATGGATCAATATGTGGCCAAATTTATAGAATTGTCTAGGTATTCCTCTTATCTCCAAAGATACGATGATGAACCTTAGAGATGTGAAAGATTTGAAAATGGATTAAAGCCTCTAATTAGAGATTGTGTGACTTCACAGAGGATTAGAACATTTAATGCCCTTATGGAGATTAGCAGAGTAATTAAAAACAACCTACAAGACATTTTACCTGCAATGACTGTAGTTAGCCAGAAAGGGTCTCTAAAAGCCAAGAGATTGAGACTAAAGGAGATTAGTAGCCTAGCACCTAACAGTAAAAAGAAAGGTAAGGTGTAGTAGAGCAGAAGGCCATAGAAGGGCAAAAAGGTGCAGCCTAACAGACTCCAGTCATCTACAATGACATGTTTCAAGTATAGAAAGCTCGGGCACATTACCAGAAATTGCCCTCAGACAAAGACAATGCCTTCACCCAAGCCACAAACCCAGGGCAGAGTGTTTGCCCACACTAAGTAGAAGGCTAGTGCGTCTCCTAATTTAATCCTAGGTATGATCATAATGAATGGTTTTCTTATGATTGCTATATTTGATTTGGGTGCTAGTCACTCATTTATATCTTATGATTGTGTGAGAAAATTGAGTCTAGTTATTAGTACTTTGCCTTTTGATTTGTCTGTTACTAGCCCTATTGGAAGCCATGTTATTACTTCCCATGTATGCCTAAATGTCACTGTAGAGTTTAATCATTTCTATACTACTATTGATTTGATTTGTATGCCCTTCCATAACATTGATATGATTATTAGCATGAATTGGATGGTTGTGAATAATGCTATACTTGATTGTTAACATAGAACCATTTCCTTACCTACTTGTGGGACCAACCAAGTACTAAGGCTGAATTATCTTTTTTAACTACTGCCCAAGCTAAGAGATACTTAAAGCATGGGTGCTAAGGGTTTTTAGTCTTTTTCTCTATGTAGGTTAAGGTAGGGGAAGGGATAGAGGGGATCTCTGATTCCTATGGTTAGGGAATTCTCAGAGGTTTTTCCAAAGGATTTTGATTTTAATGACCTACCTTCTAAGAGAGAGATAAAGTTCTCTATAGATATAATGCCTAGGGCTAACTAGTGTTTAAAGCTCCATATAGGATGGCTCCCACCAAGCTTGTAGAGTTGAAAAAGTAAATAGAAAAATTGTTAGAGAAAAGATTCATACACCCCAGTATGTCACCGTAGGGAGCTCTTATATTGTTTGTGAAAAAGAAAGATAATAGCTTGAGACTGTGTATAGATTATAGGGAGTTGAATAAGGTTACCATTAAAAATAAATATCCTCTCTTGAGAATAGATAATTTATTAAATCAGTTTAGCTGGGGCATCAGTATTTTTAAAGATAGATCTTAGATCTAAGTACCATCAGTTGAGGGTTAGAGCTAAAGTCGTCTTAAAGATGGCCTTCAAGACTAGATATGGCTATTATGAGTTCTGGTGATGCTATTCAGTTTGATGAATGCGCCAACTATATTTATGGATTATATGAATAGATTTTAGATAAAGTTGTTGTGATCTTTATTAATGACATTTTAGTATACTCTAGATCATTTGAGGAGCATGAAAGCCATCTAAGAATAGTCCTAGAAACCCTAAGAAATAAGAGACTGTATGACGAACTTAGTAAATGTGAGTTTTGCTAACCGAGATAAGAATCTTAGGTCACATGATATCACAAGGCAGGGGTCGCAGTTGATTCCTATAAAGTAGGTGTGTTACAATGGGATAAGCCTAAAAATCGAGGTTAAGAGCTTTATAGGTTTGGCAAGGTATTACAGACAATTCATACAGGACTCTTCTTAGATAGCCTTACCCCTAATGCAGTTGACTAGGAAGGAAATACCTTTTGTGTTGGATGATAGATATGAGAAGAGTTTTTAGGAGTTAAAACTTCGATTGACCACTGCCCTTGTGCTTATTATACCTGACCTAAGTAAACCATTTGTGGTTTGTAGTGATGCCTTCACAAAAGGGTTAGGTGTGTGTTGATGTAGCAAGGTAGAGTAGTGGCATATGGCTCTAGGAAATTGAGGCCTCATGAGGAGAATTATCCCATACATGATTAGAGTTAGTTACAGTGGTGTTTGTCCTTAAAATCTAGAGGCATTATTTGTATGTTGCGACTATAGAGATTTACAGTGATCATAAGAGTCTGAAATACCTATTTGACCAAAAAGAATTAAATATGAGATAAAGAAGATGGATGGAATTTTTAAAAGATTATGATTATTCTTTAAAATACCATCCAGGCAAAGCCAATGTGGTGGCTGATGCCTTGAGTAGGAAATCTATCATACAGCCTATATGATGATTAAAGAGCAGGAACTCATAGAGAATTTAGAGATACAAGCATCTCATGTCATATGGTATCGGGTAGATTATTTTTTAGTAAGACCCAAATAGAGAATAATTTGAGGACCCAGATCAGAGATGCCTAGGAAAGGATAAGCCCTTAAGTCAAATAGAAGTGAGATTTCCTAGGTAAGACCTCAGAGTTTATGGTGTCTAAGGATGGTATGATAGTATACCAGGATAGAATCTAATGCCAAACTAAACTAAAATAAGAGAAGAAATTTTAGAAGAGACACACAAGAGTAAGTATACTATCCATCAAGTGCCAACAAGATGTATTAGGATTTGAAATGAATATTTTAGTAGCTAAGAATAAAAATGATATGGCCAACTATGTGGCTAGATGTTGGTGTGTCAGTGGGTGAAAGTATAACATCATAGATTAACTGGGTTATTATAACCCCTAGATATCCCTGCGTGGAAATAAGATAGTATAGTTATAGATTTTTTTATGAGATTACCTAGGACATCCTCTGGACACGATGCTATTTAGGTAGTTATTGATAAATTGACAAAGTTTGCACACTTTTTGCCCATCAAGGCTACTTATACTTTAGATAAATTAGCTCAATTGTATATAATAGAAATAGTGCAACTTATAGAGTACCCAATAGCATAGTATTAGATAAAGACCCTAGGTTCACATCGAACTTTTAGAGGTCATTATAGACCACTTTAGGCACTAAATTGAGGTTTAGTACTATATATCACCCTCAGACAGATGGTCAAACCAAAAGGAACATCCAGACCTTAAAGAACTTGTTAAGGGCGTATGTGTTAGAAGTGAAGGGAAATTGGGATGTATATTTATCTTTAGCCAAGTTTGCATATAAAAATAGTTACCATTCCAGTATTTAGATGGCCCTTTATGAGGCTTTATGTGGGTGAAAGTGTAGATTAAGTTTATGTTGGGTTGAGCTAGGTGAGAGGAGATTGACATAACTTAAGATAATAGATCGGGCCTCCAAGTAGATATAGTTTATTAGAAAGAAACTCCTTATGGCTTAAAGTAGACAGAAAAGCTATGCTAATAAAAGAAGAAGGCTATTAGAGTTTAATACTGGAGACCATGTATTCATCCGAGTATCTCTAGTTACTAGTGTGGGTTGGTTTATTAAGGTGAGGATGCTCAGTTGTAACACCCCAAAATTAATTAAGGTGTTAATGATGGATTTGGGTTCATTAAGAATAATTAATATGGGATAATTGGGCAAGTTAAGTAAATAAAAATTTTAGAGAAGTAAACTATTAATATGAGTTTGGGATTTAATTGAGTTAGAAACCCCCATCTAGGCCCAAATCAAATTAAGTAGGACAAGGTCAGGAACTAATAGAGGCCCAATCATTTTAGGTGCAGACCTAACCTTTTAATGTGAGACTTGGCCCAAGAGAGAGCACTTAGGGAGGGCCCAATCTGATTTAATGAATTAGAGACCCAAGACCCAACTTCCATAAGCTCTTATCAATGGCCCAATAACCTTTGTGCAAACCCAAATCAATTGAGTTATTTAAACTTGGCCAAACCCAATTAAAATTTCGCAGTCCAACACATGAAAGCTGACCCAACAAGGTTTAAACCTGAAGCCCACTTGGTACTGGACCTTTGGGTCAACCCATAACCCATATTAGACCTAACTTAAAACCTTAAAAACCAACATAGCCACCCCCATTTTGCAGAAACACAAGAAACAAAAGAGAAATTCAGAGGTCCAAAGGGAGGCTAGGGTTCTCGACATATTTCCACTTCTGGAGCAAGGTTCAGCCAAGGTAATAGTTGTATAACTTAATCCCCTTCTCTTTTTCTTCATTTTGGCTTGATTAGTTTTTTATTTAGAGTATTTTTACCATACCCAAAATTTGAAATATGGTTGTTTAGGATTTTGTTGATGAAATTTCGTAAGTTAGGGCTAAGGGTGTTATTAGGTAAGTATAAACTCTTCATTTTAATGCTTTCTCTGCTAGTTTGAGACCCCTATAGTTGATTTATAATATGGGTATTGTTTTTATACTAATTTACTTAGAATTTGAGGTATTATTTTGAGATTTCTAGGGTAGGCTCAGCCAAATCTGAATTTGGTTTTAATGGTAATTGGGTAAGTATTTATGAGTAGTCCTATATAGCTTAATTCTTTAAGTGATGGGTTTGCTGATGCAAATTATGATTAAGTTATTTTGAGATTTCTGGGGTAGGCTCAGCCAAATTCGAACTTGGTTTTAATGGTAATTGGGTAAGTATTTATGAGTAGTCCTATATAGCTTAATTCTTTAAGTGATGGGTTTGCTGATACAAATTATGATTAAGGATAGTAATGGCTTGGTTTTGTGTCCATAGGCCGAAGTAGCATTCAATTGGCTCTTAGAGAATTGGCTACAAGTGAGGCAACTGGGACTATATTAATTCCATGTGTATATCTGCTTTAATTTCATATTTGCTATACATAATTGATTTGAAATGCTAAATGAATTAGTTAACGATCTATTATTTTGTATTTGGATCTTGTGATCCATGGTGGAGCTGTGGTGCAGCTGCCACCCGTGCATGTGCTTTAATCGAGTATTGAGTTATGATCAGACCCCATATGTACTGAGCCCTGGTTGTATTCATTGGGGAGTGGGTGCCATGGATGGGCCTCTCCTGATGTTATTGGCCTTTAACATGTGGAAATATGATTGCTAGTATGGGATGGTAATCATAGTAGCCTAACCATTTCCTTTATTGATATGACTAATATGATTCTGATGTTGATTTTGATTCATGCATATATGTTAATTAAATTGAATTATATGAATGAAAATTTCCTTAGTTATTAAGACTTACATCTCACCCCGTTTTATGGGATCATACTTTTAGGTGAGGGCTCTTCGGGTAAGGATAAGGGAAAGTAAGTGGATGAAAATCCATGAGCTCCAACTATGTGGGGAGAAGGCTACACTTAGACTGGTTTAACTAGAATAGATGCTAAATTTTGTATTCTTTTTGTATAGCATCATTATGTAATCATGTTGTTAAGTGTAGGAGTCTGTATTTTGATAATATAGCATGTATCTATTGAGGAGTAGGCCTTACTTTATTTTGGTATTGGATGTATGAATTTATGATATCTTCTGTGAACTCTATTGAACTTATGACATGATTTACCACTTGGGCACTATAATTATGTGACACATTGGATGTAGACCTGAGCTAGTGATACAAGAAATCTCTCATGGAATATATATATATATATATATGAATAATAATTGTTGGTAGCTTATGAAATTCTTGCTATCATTAATCTATGAATTTACTGACATATGGTAGTTGGGCGAGTAGGAATTAATACTTAAGTTTTGAATTGGTAATGGTAGAATAGTTGGGTAAATAAGGTAGATAAATACCATTAGAGCCTTATAAAATGAGGGGGAGTGGTCTTAGGGCATTCTTAGGAAGAGGATTGGAGTGCATGGGATGAAATTTGGGAGATGTAATTACAGGAGGGAGTCACGCCGCGACTAGGAAGGCCTTGCCGCAGCCTAGAGAGTAACAGTGGCGAGGAATGCCACGACTTGAGAAATCTTGCTGTGGCTCAGTGCAAAAAAAATCGCCCATAAGGGTGGCAGAGAGAAACCTCACAGCAACGCAACAAGTCCTGCTGCAGTGCAAGTTGAGGAAACTAGATAAGGAGTGTCTAATAGCAAGCCTCACCATGGTGCAAGTGTATTCCGCTGAGGCAAGAATCATGGGACTTCGAACAGTAGCTCCATGAGGCATTTTTGCCGTAGCCACATAGATTTTCCACGACGACGGTCTAACTCACCACAACGAGATTAGCATGAGTTGCCTAATAAGATTCCTGAGAGTAACTTAGCCGCGGCATAGAAAGTTAGGGCTGCGACACAAAGTGAAAAAATTAGTTTTCGAGCTTTAGTACCTAACTTAGTCGTGGCAGGAGAATTTCAGGTCGCAGCGAAGGTTCTCAAACTCTTACCTTTAGCCTAGAAACCCTAGTTTCTTCAATGGTAATGCTAGGAAATGATATAGAAACACTTGTGGGAGATTTTTGTGTGTTGAAATTGATGGATGGATGAATCACAAACCCCTCATGATAGTACAATTTCTTTTATGCATTCTCACATTTATGGTTGTGTAGTTAATGAACCTAATATTATTGAGGTCCAAATTTTCCTATAATTTTCACGATGTATTTAATTTTAATGACTCTAAACCTTGATCATTAAGCATTAATCGTGTATTTAACCATAATTACCATGATTAGAAGATAGGGTTGTTACATCATTCATAGGTATATTGGTTCATTTGAGATCCTTGAGAAAATTGGACCCGTTGCCTACCATGTTGCCTTGCCTCCTAACCTAGCCCAAATCCACAACGTATTCCATGTTTCCCAATTGAAAAAGTACTTACCAGACCCTTTACTTGTCATAGAATATGAGCATATTCAATTGCAGGATAACCTATCCTATGTTGTGACACCAGAGAGGATCATTTATACTAAAATCAAATAGTCAAGAAATAAGAACATTCCTCTGGTGAAAGTGGTCTAGAAGGGTTTGTCATTTGATGAGGCAACCTGGGAGCTTGAAGATGACATGAGAAAGTGGTATCCATAACTTTTCAATTAAGGTAAGTATCTTAAATTTTGAGGATAAAATTTATTTTTAGAAGGGGTGAAATATAATAACCAGTAACCTATAAATTGAATTGAACACGATAAACTGATATAGGAATACCCTAAAGCAAGGAAATTGAGTCTAAATGAGATTAGAATGAGAATTTGAACATCTTAAATTGTGGATTAGAGCCTTAGAATAGCTCAAAATTAGAGTCAAAATGATTGCGTGAATTTAAAGAATAATGCAGTGGCATAATCGTACTTTTAGATAACTTTTAGAAAACTCAAATGAGGAAGCTTTAAATGGAAAAATTGAGTTTCTCAGGGTTCTCAAAGACCCTAAAAATCATTCAAATCCCTAAAATAGTTAGAACCTATCTGGTGTGCAATTTTGATCATCAATTAACCAAACTTTGATTGAACAGCTCGGTAAGGTTTTAAATCTAATTTAGGTGAAACCATCGGCATTTTATGAATTAGATGATCAAAATTTTATAATGGAAAATACAGTTATAAAAAAGGAGTTGAAATGAGCTCAAATGGAAAGAACCAAGTTTAGGGACAAAATTAGAATTTTGAAAATGGTCATAATGAAGCCTCTCCTTCTTATATATCATGCCCCACCTTCTCCACTCTTCTTAACTGACCTATTTTTGCCTCAAACTAGAATCTAACTGAACTTGAAGTGGCGCACAAGAAGGAGAAGAGAAGGGAGAAAATTTCAAGCAAAAAGGGTAAGAAATTATCACTTTTCATACTCTCTCGTTCATTAAACTTCTTATTCTCTTTCTCCTCCCTCTTCTCATGGTTTTAGTATATTAAATAATGGTGTTTTGTAGCTGGTTCAATAGAGGGAAGGGAGAGTTTGAAGGAAGCCAAAGCAACATATGAAACACCACTTGCTTAAGAATCAAATAAGGTATGTTTCTCTATGGCTAAATTGCTCTTCTTGATTCTTCCATGGATGCACTATTTCAGCCAGCATAAGAACACCATGTAGGGGATTTGATTTTGATTTGAACTTGATAGAAATTAGGATTTTGAAGCCTAAGGAATCATTTGGAAGCAATAGAACTTAAAAAGAACCTATAGATAATAAGTTATGAAAATTAGGGTTTTGATTGTACTTAGGGATTTATAAAGCTTCCTAGTGATAATTTAATTTGTGTAAGAGCATGTTTGAGTTCGTAAAAGACCTAAGAAGCTTCATGGATGTCAAATTTCCTAGGAAAACTAATAAAACTCAATGGGCTCCTAAATGGCTACATGTCTTAACCAAGTATGAAAGAAAGTACCTAGGGAGAGTTTTCTTTGATTGCAATGATAGAAATGGTCTAAAAATGAATAATAAATATCAAAGGAACCATTGGTTTGAATTTAAAAACCATATTTCTAAAATTGGAAGTTTACGGTTCCTTTAAGCATAAAGAAGCAACTTCATGTTTGACTCTTTGAATTGAGTTTGTGATGACTTTAATGAGTTTAAATAGAGTCATGTGACTTTGATTAAGTGAGAAATTAGAGCCAATATGATTAATTATATGGGTTGCTTCATTATACTTTTGCATGGAACCATATGCATGCCATAAGCTAGAAGTAGTTTGGGAAGAGTTTATATAAGCCTAGAGATGGTTCCAATAATATATTTATGTCTTGTTTGATGTGTCTAGGCTAAGCAAAAGATGCATCATTTAAGTGTATGTGTGTGAGACTGAACCAAGACGTTAGAGAACCAAGAGAGAAATTGTGCTTCTTGACTCAACCTAGCTCTTCCTCCAATCTTATATGCATTTCATAGTTGTTTAATTGTCATGGATTACTTGTATGTATGTTGGAATCATGAAACATACCTATAGCTATTGGTTTAATGCTTTGGTACCATTATACTTCTTGATTTGCATTTTGAATGTGAGATGGCTCTTGATTAGTGAGGTTGTGCCAAAAGTCCCTTGAATTGGGGAGGTAAAGCCAAAAGTCCCTAAATAAAGATGAGACAAAGCCAAAAGTCTCATGGAATGGGTGAAACTAAGTTAAAAGTCCTTCAAATGGGTGAGGCTAATCCAAAAGTCCTATATAATTGGGTGAGACTAGACCAAAAGTCCCTAAAGCATGTTCTTGACATAAATGGATCTCTATGACTTTGTGAATATGTTTATATTTGATACTTGGAAGCATTTGATGTATGCTTGCTCTATTTGACATGATAACATGCCATATATGCATTCTTAAAAGGGTGAATGAGCTATTAGGATTCTTTGAATCTCACTCTCCTTCATTTTATGTCTAACCATGTCTAGGTGATGCTCATGGAGCCAAGAATAGAGGCCAAGAAGCTTGAGACATGTTACTTTGACAATAGAATAGGATGTTGTGTAAATAAATATCAAAGTATGAATGTATATATTATTTATGAGATGAAAACCATCACTCATGTGCAAAAGTATGTAAATATATTGTATATTTGGAACCAAATGTATGGAATCTTAAGTTTTTGACATCCTTGAGCCATGGAATGCATGTGTATATGATCAAGTGAGCGAGTGGTTTTGCATATAGCTTTTATATGCTGTATTTAAGGTTTTGGATGTGCCCAAATGGTCACTTACCTTAAAGAACTTCATTTTGAACCATTTGGTGCTTCTTGAATCTGAAAATGAGCCATATTTTTCCCCTAAACCAAAACTAAAGCAAATGGATGAATTTTGACATGATATTTGGCAGACATATAAATCTCATTTAGAGCTTTTAACAAAGCAAATAACACCATTTTTAGAGCTCCATAGAATTGCTTATGATTTTTCAAAGTTGGCTAATTTATGCAGAAATTGTCAATGCATTGTTCATGTAACAACCGAAAAAAAAGGAAAGAAAAGAAAAAAAAAGAAGCTAAAAATTTTTGGAGTCCTGAAATTTTCTAAGTCTACTAGCTATAGTGAGAAATAGGTTAGCTATAGCGAATGTATCTATTCGCTATAGCGAGAAAGGGTCTAGCTATAGTGATAGTGCATTTTCGCTATAGAAAAAATACTTCTAGTTATAGCGAGTGCGGGCATCCCATACAAAAACCAGGGAGTTGCTCGCTGTAGCGCCATAGCAAAAACAGGGGTCTAGGACTGATACGTGCTCGCCGTAGCGAGGGTTAGTCTGGAAAAACATGAAAAAAGAAAATTTGACTTCTTAAAACATCCAGATCCATTCTTTCTCCTTTAACCAACCTAAGCTTCGACCAAAAGAGAGAAAAGAGCTATGGAAAGAGAGAGAGACCTAGAGAAGGAAGGAGAACAAGCAAAAAGGTAAGCAAGCTTGAGATTTCCATAGCTTTTCTTCTTAGCATGTTGTTCTTCTCTCTCTGCCCTCTCTTTCTATGGTTTTGGTTGTTGAGTTGGGCTTGGTTCAGAAGAGGAAAAGTGGAAAACCACTCTTGAAGAAGGCTAAAACTCATGTATCTTCACTTCTTTTTCTTTGCTTTCTTTCTTGAGAGCTTGAGAGAGGAAGGAGAGTTAATGGAACTTTAGAGAGAGAGAAACCCCTAGTTTCTTATACTTTGTAGGGTTTTCTCTGAAGAAACCCCTAGCCTTTGTGAGTAATTGTTTGTCTTCCAAGAGAATAATTCCATGCTCTTTGTTGTGTCTAGGCTCAAGAGAAGCAACTCCATCTAGTTGTGCTTGTGGGACTAAGAAGGAAGAAAAGAAATTGAAAGGGAAGGCTTGTGTTAGCCGATAAGGTAGCTCTCCACCCTTTCTTGTTGCATTCTTGGATGTGTAATAGTCATGGTATGCTTATGTATGTGCTTGTATTGTGAGACATGCCATTTGATATTGCCTTGATGCATTAGTACCAATATGTTTATATTTTGAGTTGTGGAAATTGCTCGGGTGAGGTGGTGCTGAAAGTCTTTTGAGATAAGTGAGGTGGAGCTCAAAGCCCCTAAACCAAGGGTGAGGCCAATCCGAAAGTCCCAAAACTAGGGTGAGGCTAGACTAAAAGTCCTTAGAGCTTATTCTTGGCATTGATACGAAACCATGGCATGAAAAGCATGTGTTCTGTAATTGTGAATGGTTTGCATGCTTTGACTTATTTATATGCCTTGATTGCTTCCTTGAATGAGTATGAGCTATTGAGATTCCTTGAATCTCACCCCCTTCCCTCTCCTATCTCATATGGTCCAGGTGGAGCTCAAGAGCCTAAGAGTGGAGGCCATGAGGCATAGAAGGCCTTATTTTGCCACTTTTGCATACTCACCTAGCTTGATGTATAGGAAGACCGAGTGATTATGTATATAGATTGTTTTTGAGATATAAATATTTGATCAAGTGTAAAAGTATGTATGAATGATGTATGAACTATGTAGAGAGCCAAAGCAATAAAAATGTAGAATTTGGCTCTTTTGTGGCTTACATGTAAGAGTGCATTTTGGCCCATAACATAGTGATTTTGAGATGTGTATTGATTTGGACCACTTGAGTATTTCATATATGCTATGTTTATACTTTCAAACTTGCCCAAGAGGTGCTAGAACATGTCGGAGGCCATTTGGACCCAGTTTGAACTATTTTGGGTGCCAAAACCACCATATTTGTGAGCTCCATCAAAGTATGACCAGATGAGCTCTTCTTGATATGAAATTTGGCATGCCTCTAGAGTCTATTGAGAGCTTACCAAGAAGCTAAAGTAGGTAATATTTGGAGGTCTAGAGAATATTTGGTGAATTGTTAAAGTTGGAGAATTTTCTAGTTTTGGTTATTGTATTGTGCAACTAGGTCTGAAAATGAATCTGTGTCATTCATGGATCAAACAGTGTCCGATTGTCATAAAATTTTATGGGGATAAACTAGATATCCACAGTGATCTATACCAACTAGAATTACCTCAATCGGAGGTCTGTAGAGGGAGAATGAACTTTCTAAAGTTTTGTGTCAGTATCAGGGAAGCCATCCGATCTTTATTACTATTCCATCAGTTTTCGAGGTCCAAGGGCTACTAAAATGCTCTGAACTTATTTTTCCCCTATAGCTAATATCTGTATCTTTCCAAATTGGTATAGTTTGCCCAAATTAGATTTTTGTGGAATTAGTTATGGATTTTCGAAATTCATGACAGCAAGCTGCACCAGTACCAGGGACAGCCGAACCTCTGTCTATTTTTCTATGTCAAACATGGTCCAAACACTGAGATTGTGGTTGTGCATTATTTTTTGTGTGAACATCCAAAGCTTTCTAGAGAGCTATGTTTTACATAATTCCCATTTTTCTAGAATTAGTTATGAGTTTCCAAAGTTAGAGCCAAAAATCTGACTTTTGGGCTCAATTGAGAAATTACATTTTCTTGGTTTTTGGCTTCATATATGTGGTTTATGAGTTATTTGATGCTATGTATGAGTTGTATAAATGAATTTTGAGTGGAGTATGTGATGATGGATTCACAGAAACCATGGGGCAAAATATGACTGGTTAAACCCCGACTTAAAGTAGTAAAATATCACAATTTTGGTTATTTTCATTGGAAATCATATAGAATCAAGTGATTAGGGAGATTAGTTGGAGTTAAGTCATTATGGTGTTACAGTTCATTTGGTCAATCTGATTTTCCAGGTATTTAAAGAGACAAATGAAGTCCAATGCTAATGAAATTTTATAAAAATATAGTTGGCATCATAAGCTTTCCATAGCCACTGAGATCATTCAATTTAGAGCTCTATAGCTCAAGATATAAATTTTTAAAGTTTTAAGTTTGCAACAGTATGAGATTTCGATCTAGCTATTATTCCATTCGAATTTCATAGCCAAATGATATTTTCTTGATCCAAAATTTTTACAATAGTTAGATGATATCTTGAGCTTTCCAAGGAGTCCTAGTTTGCATGATTTGGAATTTTCTAGCTCAAGTTATGAATTTTTAAAGATTGTGATAGAATATGGAATTGCATGAAGGCTCATGAATTTGGCTAATCTTGATGTGTATGCTCCAAACTCGAATTCCATGCTTCATTTTGTGTATTATGGATGGAAAATGAGTTTGGAAAGTTGAAATGGTCCATTTAATAAAAATATGAATTAATTTGACATTCAACGTCAATAAATTTTGCTACTAAAAGTATTGAAATTGATATGATGATTTAAGCACTTTGTGAAGTAAATTAAGTGCTATCTTAATATGGTATTACAACCAAAATATGAGATATTATATCTAGTCTCTCATTATCATGGTTATTAACCTTTCCTTTAATCTCTAAGGATTTAAAAAACACTACGTATGACATCTTATGTCCAATTGCATAAAATATTAACTTATTTAACAATTAACATTTCTTAATAATATTAATTTAATTTGTATGTAATGAAAAACATGAGAGAAAGCTAAGTCAATATTAGCTAATGTTATTGTTGTAAATAATAATTCAATATATGAGTACTTATCAAAATCTGTAACATCTCTAAAATGTAGGAATTTTCAATTACTTAGTATTTTATGAAATGAATTTATTAAGCTTTAATTTGATGAATTAGAACAAAATAACTTCATATATGACAAGTAGAAGAGAAATAGGACACTTAGGAATTTTTGAAGTTAAATGGGTTCACGAGGTCTATGGGAAAAATTATCATTTATTACTTGGCAGACTTTGATAATTTTTTTTAAAGGTTAAATAATTAAGAACTTGCATGATATATATATATATATATATATCATTAGTTAAGAAATAATGTGCAAAAAATTATAAAATTCATTCTGTAAATTTTTGGGATTATTAGGACTAGAAATAGCTCCAAATGATTATAAGCTTATAAAGAACCAAACTAGGCCTTGGAGTTAACTATTTCGAGGTCCAGCGTAGAAAGAGCTATTAGATGGTGCTTACGAAATCTAGAAATGTGAAGTTAAAATAGAGATATAAGTAAAAAACGAACAAAGGTGCTTGTCTGTTATCTTTCCATAGGGCTAAAATGATTATTTAGACCCTAAAATAATAAAACGATGTAACTATAGGACATAAGTGAGACCCACATAGGCATAAATAATATTAAAATATAGACGAGAATGCAAAGACATTGACTGAATAAAATAGTACAAAAAACTTATGAAAGGACACATCAATGAAAAAGTGGCATTTTCATAAATTCTAAATAGAAAGGAGATGATGTGGCACCATGTGCAAGGAAAGAAGATGATGTGGTGCCATGTGCAAGGGAAAATTCTAGCTACTACACGCACTATGAAGCGATGACATCAGCAAAGCTTAGTAAAAGATTGTAATGACACATTTTATGAAAAAGTAACTGCTGACTTCAACAATAATTATTATAAAAGTAACTGATTTAGTTACTTTAACCAAACAAGGTAACTACAGTAAAATTGTAACTAATCATTAGAAAAAGAAGATCTAATATTACATATTCATTCTTAATGATGGATATGATCTTAATCATTGAAATGATCTAATGGTTTAGAATCTTCCTTACTTTTAAGAATTAAATCATAACCATCCATCTAATCTAAAGGCTTATATCTAATCCTTATATTCAAAATTTAATATTAACCATACATTTAATCTAATGGCTTGGATCTTTCATTATAAAACAACATTAAACCATAACCATTCATTTAAAACAAAATTTACTTAAAGACTCATACACACTTCACACCACACTTTTCACAAAAATATATGCACAAATTCAGCCAAGAGAAGAAAAAGGAAGGGAGGAGCTAGGCCAACGAGAGAAGAAGAAGAAGAAAGGAAGAAGAAGGAAGAAAGGGAAAAAGGAAGCCACGAAAAACAAGGTAGCATAGATTATTTCTCTTTGCCTTTGCTTTTCTTTCATTTTTCAACATGGATTTTCTCTTCTCCTTTCCTTCTAGCTTTAATCATGGCTAAGGCAAGGAAGGAATTCTTGTTGTTTCATGAATCCATGGCAAGAAAAGTTGAAGAATTTACATATATAGTAGATGGATTCATTTCCTTCAAGTAAATTCCCAAATTTTGGAGACTCTCCTATGATTTATGAAACTTTGATTTTCAAGAAGCTATGGAAGAAATTGAAGAGAAAACAAATGGGAAATTAATGGAAGAAGGCCTAAAGGGGAGATTGATTAATATAATTTCGATTTTCATAAAGATTATAACAAGTTATACCTTGAATTTCATCTTGGTGGAAGCTTGGAAAATTTCATGATTATGTAGAAATTGATATGGAGTTTTTGGTTATCTACTTTAATTTTGTATCATTGGCCATTCAGCAAGAGTTAAATGAAGAAAATCATATATCTACACACACACCCATGCCCCAACTTAAACCATACCACATACCTAAAGAAGAGTTTTCCAAAATCCAGTTAAATTAGGTTAATTTACACTAAAAATAAGGTCTATGGTAAAAGTGAAATATGGATAACTATATAAAAAGTCAACTAAAATTTTTACCATGAATTGTGTTATTAAAGGTATTTTGAATTATCTATATGGTCAGATATATTTTATATGCTATCTGGTTATGTTCGTATTTATTTTAAAATTTTTGGAGCCTATTTGTGAAAGTTAGAATTTTATAAGCATTTTGTTAAATAGTAGATATTTGATATGATAATATGTTGCTTGCTGTCTGATTTCATGATTAATATGTATGTGGGTTATTTGGTAAAAGATTAGCCTATATGAATTATGGCAAAGTTACCTTGATTAGAGGATGAACCTTGTGCATGCTAGAATTAGCACTGGATGGCTATAGTTGCACTAGATGCCCAATTTTAATTAATTAAGATACTTAAAATATTTAAAATAACTAATTAGGACCAGTGAGGGCCATTTTAGACCAATTTGAACTAATTGAACCTCCTTTATACCTGAACAAGCCTATTATGGCTATACTAAACCTTAACTTTGGACTTTGATTTATGAACTATTTTGGATATCAAATAGGCCCTAAGACAAATTTGGATTTAGAAAAGTAAAAAAATAATTTTAAATATTTAAATATAAATTTTTTGGACTCTAATACATTGATATGCTATTTGGATTATTTGATTGTACACAAAGTTTCGCAAAGTAATTTTTTCCCAAATATACTTATTGTATCTTGATCAAATAATGACTAAGATGGCACATTATTATGGAATTTTGATATGACTTTCCCTAGGTACCCATTAGGGGATACCTTAGTAAAGGGAGGATGGGTGAGCCTGCTAAGTCATGGTAGCGTAACATGATTTGGGTATTGAACCTGCCAATGCCACTGTAACATAATCTAGGTATTAAGCCTAGCAATTACCAAGGTCTAATTGTAATACCATATTATTCTAGTCTTCCTTTTTCATTTATCTAGTTATGCTTCCCTGGCTTTACAACTTTCTCAATAAAAATAATGTATTTTCTTGGGTTACTTAGGGTTCAAAATTTTTATTTCGCATCTCGTGTGCCATATGAACTTACTAATATCATCCTCTACTCAAAATACATTCATATAGGTCAGAACCATCACTAAACAACTCATCCTTCTTGAGTTTAGAACCTCAAGAAATAGTTTCACCTCAAATTTACTGATACAGCTTTCTGGTATAAATTTTGAAAAATTATAACTAATTCTAGAACAATTAAAATCAAGTAAATGATAGCTTTCTGGAAAGCTCTAAATGTCAACTATAGGTTCAAAATCATTCCAAGCCATGAAAACATCAACTAGACCATGATTGACAATAGAAAAGCACCAAAAGTCTAGCTGCCCAGGTTTGTTGTCACAAGTTATTGATATAAATTTCAAAAATTCATAATTAATTCTAAAAAAATCAAAACCTAGAAGACCATACCATTCTAGAAATCTATGGATGTCTAATAGAGGTTAAAAATAAGTTCACACCAAGACAGGGACGTTTAGCTCTTAGAAATCGATGGAACAATACCAAGGGTCCTGTTGCATTATTGGTACTATCTCCAAATGTTAAAAATTCATGTCTCTCTCTATAGACCTCCAAATGGGGTGATCTCAGTGGCCATGGAAATTTTATTATGTCTAATTTATGCTTGTAAACTTTCATGAGCATTGGATAATATTTGGCCCTCAAATGACATAGGAGAATATAATAACCATATGAACAATGCTTGGACCATTTCAATAGCTTTTTGCCAACTTTGGAAATTTATAATTAATTCAGCTCTAAATAATATGGATTTTAGCTTCCCAAAAAGCTCTAGATGAGAGCTATATGTAGGCCTAATGTCATGTAAAAATTTTTCTATTTGGTTAGTTTATGACATTGGGTTCCATAATGGTCATTTTTAAGCATCCAAAGCGTCAACTATAAACCATTCTTGCTTCTAATTTGTCCAAGGCCACTTGGGCATGTGGGAAAGCTTAAAAAAAATCCATTAAACTTGTCTAAGGAGATCAAATATCCATACACCACAAAATCTATAACATTCGGTTCTTTGAAAATTAGAGAAAATGTGAGAAACGTAATGTACGATTTCTCTGTAAAGGAACAAAATTCACCGGATACAAAAGGAAGTCCCTCGAAATGATGTAGTTAAGGTCCCAAAAAGTTTGGGAAGCATTCTAGATTCCTAAAAATGAGAATTCCAAGCTCAGACGGAAAGACAAATGGAGCTAGAATGAAGAAACAATTTCTTACGAAAAATTTACAAAACGTAATGGCATTTTTGTAATTTTGAGAAAATTTTGGAATTCACATAGGAGGGCTTTTTAAATGAAAGTTTTGAATTCTTTGAGGTTCTTAGAGGCCCTGAAAATCATGGAAAGCCCCGGGACAATTAAAACTCCTCCGATAGATGTTTTCTAATGTCGGTGCACCTAAACTTTGATAGATTCATTCGGGAAGGTTTTAGCTCTGATTTGAGTGATTCCAAAGGTATTTTACTAAATTGGGAACCTAAATTTCATAATGGACAAAATAGTTCTAAAAAAGGACCTAAAATGAAGGAGAAACAAAAATGCCAAGAATGAAGGGCAAAATGAGAATTTTTAAAAAGTGTAACTTCCTCCCACCTATATATATGATGCACCCTTCTTCTCCCTTCATGTTGCATGACTAAGTTCTGCCCAAAACCAGAGGAAAACCATAGGGAGAGTGGCGCACAAGAGGAAGGCAAAGAGGAGGAGAAATCAAAGGCTTAAGGTATGAAAATTTAATAGTTTTTCATGCTCTTTCTCTTCCAAGCCTCTTCTCCTTCATTCTCTGTTATTTCCTATGATTATAATAAAGTATATGGATCTGTTTTAAAGGAGAAATTGAGGGGAAATTTCGGATTTGAAGAGAGGAGCTCAAAGAATATAAGATTCAAGTGAGAAAAAGCAAGAAAATAAGGTAAATCTTGCATCCCATGGTAGCTACTACTTCCCCCTTCTTCTCCATATTTTTCCCCATGTATGTAGATGCTAGAGGGCTAGAATTTTGAGGGGAACCAAGGGTGAATTCCATGAATTTAAGGGAGTAAAGTAAGAACATGCAAAGAAATTCAAGAAAAAGCCATGAATTTTCAAGGTAGTAAACCTAGGGTTTCATGGGTCCCCTTGAAAATTTGATTTGATATAATTATTCCTAGGCCTAAATGAATGTTTAAATGAGTTCCTAAGATCCCCAGGAGTCTCCCCATATACATCTTCCATGTAGAAAACAAAGCAAACTCCATGGAGGTCAAAAGGAGACATAGGCTCAGCCTAAAGGGATGAGACACCTAGGGAGAGTTTTAAATTTTTTCAAGCCTATTTTTGAGTCATATATGATGAATGAAAATGAAGGGAGGCCTTGAGAAAAATTTAGAACCCATAGAAAGTGAGTTAGTGCTTTATGTTTCATATTATGACCTAAAAAAGTAACATGTAGTTAGGCTCTTAGTTTTAATTGTGTGATGACTCCAAGAGGCTTAAAAGGAGTCAAGAATCATATTTGAAAAGAAAGAATGGAGCCTAGAATTTATTTCAGAGGTGTTGCTTCATTAGATGCAATTATGGAACCATAATAAGGTTTATAGATCAAGCTAGAGTTCAAGTAAGTGTGCGGCCTTAGAATTAATTCCATGAACCTAATTGGCTTCCATAAATTGTGTTTAGGCCAAGAAAAATAATCCCCACACTTTTGTGTGTATGTGGCCAAAAAAGGAAGCTTGCCTTTAAGGGGAAAAGTGTGTAATTGTATCCAAGGTAGCTCTCTCCTCCTTCTCTCATGCATAGATGTGTGCTTAGCTTGTCTTAGAATGTATGTGTGTGTATTTTCAAGCCAAGAAAAGTATGCTAGCATGATTTTATATGCCATGGTTTCATGATAACATATTATGTTTCTAAATGATGTTATAATGTGTGCTTGGGTTTGCATGAGTGTGGTGAGGCCAAGAACCCTTAGTTATGGTGAAGATGAGCCAAGAACCCTTAAGATTAGTTGAAACAAAGTAAAGAGTCTCCTAAAAGCAAAGTGGGCTCCTAAGAGTATGGTTGAGTCCAAGAATCTCTTAAAGAACAGGTGAGGCAAGTCCAATATCCACAAAAAATTAGGTGTGGCCAATCCACTAGCTTGGCAAGCCTTTGTATACTATGTGTGACTTTTTCAAATGCTAAGAATGCTCCTTGAATGATTGCATGTATCCACATGCCATATATGCATTTATGAGACTTATTTGTATCCATTATATATGATTGAATGGGAGATGAGCTATTGGGATTCTTTAAATCTCATTCCCTCCTCTCTAATATTTTAACATACTAGGTGGACCAAGAGATCAAGGAGATGAAAGCCAACCACTTGAGAGATGAGAGTATGACATTGAAATGTATAAAATTTACTTCTTTAAGGCCATTAATGTGGCAAATGTTGTCATCTATGGTTGTATATGACCTATGACCTCTTGAATATGTGTAATTATGTTAATAAGTGATGTATGAATGAGAGTTAAAGTTGTATATATAAATATGCACATTTTGGTTATGTATTGACAAGTTTTCACTATGGAAGTATGTGTATAAATGGAAGTGGAATGGCCAAAATGACATGCATGAGGGTTGGAACCATTTGGGTACCTCACACAAGTCCTAATTATGCTTTTAAACTTACCCAAAAGGTGCCAAGCCCCAAGGAAAGCCATTTGGACATTTTGGTATCTTATATGGAGCCAAAATTGACCATAATGGAACCCTATATCACTTTTTATCCAAATGAGCTCTTCTTGATCTAAGATTTAGTATGCAAATAGATCTTGTTCAGAGATTTTAGCTAAAGAACAGAATTTTCTGAAGTCTAAAGAATATTTGATGAATTTTCAAAGTTGGGAAATTTTCTGGTGTTGGTTATGTCACTGTTCATACTGGTCCAAAAATGAAATCTATCACACAGGGCTCGAATGATGTCCAATTAATACAAAATTTTATACAAAGAAACTAGACATTCCTAGTGACTTGTACCAACTAGAAGCACCCCATTTGGATGTATAGAGAGGGAGATATGAATTTTTAAGGATTCTATCCAATATCAGAAACTCCAACTGACCTCAAGTATTGTTTGATTGATTTTCGATGCCTGGACATGCCTGAGCTGGTCTACAGTTATTTTACCCCTCTACTAACATCCACAGATTTTCAGATTGGTATCAGTTGCATGTATTGGATTTTTGTGGAATTAATTGTACATTTTTTAAATTTGCTACAGAATTCTGTGATAACACCAGTGGACAGCCTGACCTCTGGACCATTTCGCATGTCAAACATCCTCTGTGTTGAATATTATGGTCTAGTCATATTTTTATATGAAGTAGACATCTATAGTACTCTATAATAGCTAAGAATGCATGATTTCAATTTTTCTAGAATTAGTTATGATTTTTCAAAGTTGTGAGAGAAAAATGGAAAAATCTAGCCGAAATTATGTATGTATATTTTGAGCTTCCCTTCGAGTTTCTTGAGATGTAGGCCACTTTTGATGATACAAATGAGTTGTATTCATGTAAAAAAATATGAGAATGTGTTGTATGAGCTCACATGGTCCATGTAACACTTAATAGAATTTTTATACACGACGCAACGCAAGAAAATGCATTATTTTAATTCCCTTTTTCTTGCTCTTTCATGGAATCTATGAATGTAAAGCATGTGAATGTTGTGAAATGAACTAGAAATATATGGTGTTACAAAATCCCTAGCCCACTTGTTCATATGCACAAGATCTTACAGACACATCAATGCATCTCAATATCAAAAACATCTATTCTCATTCATATGCTTTCAATTTCCATAAAATACATCATATATCCATGTATATACATATGTTCAAGGGGCTATATATTATTTACAACATGGGGTTACATCATTTGCCAACAATATGGTTACAAAATAGCTAGATGACACATTCTTTTGTCAATCTCTCATCTTCAAGTGTGGTGGCTTCTATCTCTTTGCTCACTTGGTCCACCTAGACATGTTTAGGCAATGGAGAGGAAAGAGTGAGATTCTAAAAATTCTAATAGCTCTTCACCCTTTCAAATACACATAATAGATGCAATTTCAAGACTAAGAATGAATGTATGGAAATCTTGCAATTCATGAGCAAAGTTAAAACATTTTTCACACTCAAGAAGTCATACTCATCATACATAGGCTTGCCAAGACAACCGTTTAGCCTCATCCATTCTCTTTGGACCTTTCGAACTTGCCTCACCCACTTTCAAGGGACTTTTGACTAAGCCTCACTTTTCTAGAGACTTTTGGCTTTGTCTCACCCATTCTTAGAAACTTTTGGCTCATCCTCACCTTTGCTAAGGGATTTTTGGCTTCACCAAGCTCATGCAAGCCAAAACATATTCATAAAATATCTTTCAAGAACATAACAAAGGCATCATGGTACCATGGCATGTAAGCATTTACTAGAAACATCTTTCATGACATAAATACACATACACACATCCAAAGACAAGAAAACACCCAAGAATGCATGAGAGAAATGTGAGAGAGCTACCTGAAAGGCAAAAATACAAGCTTTCCTTTGGATTCTCTTCCCCTCCTTCAACCACAGACTTACAATGAGGTGGAACTTGGTTCCTTTGGCCTTAGTTTCTATCTTTTCTCAAGTGATGTTTCAAGTGGTGAATTCCTCTCCTTTAAATTCCACTCTCCCTCCTCTTTTCTTGGAGTTTTCTTCCTCTTTTTCCTTTCCTATGTGCGCCCTTCTTAGCAGAACTCTCCTATAGTCTTAGGTAGAAAATAGGTTGGTTAAATGAGGGAGAGAAGGGGGACACATCGTATAAAAGAAGGAGGACAATTGTTACAAAAAATTCCCTTTACGTCCCACATTCTTGCCATTTTTGTTTTAGATTCATTTTAGCTTATTTTTTAGAACTATCTTTTCTATTCTCAAATTTAGGTCCTTTCACTTATAAAATGGCTTTAGAATTACTTAATTTGGATTTAAAACCTTCATAAACAAAAGAGTCAAAGTTTTGGTCAATTGACATTAGAAAATGTACACTGGAGGGGGTTTAAATTATTTCAGGGGTTCCTATGGTTTTAAGTTTGGTTATTCTGGCTCCGTTTTTAGGGCACCTCTAGCCTTGGATTCTCATTATTTGAGGTCTAGAATATTGCTATAATTTTATTAGACCTTGAATCATTCTATTTAGGAGACTTCCTCTTGTATCTAATGAGTTTCGTATATTTATAGAGAAATTGAACATTATGATTCTCACATTTATGGAAGAATCAGATGTTACACTAATGGTCAAGCTAACATGGAAAAAATCATATTTAAATTTATTACTTATTGTATTTCTTTTATCATGTCTAACTCTAAATCTATTAATTTCTTATTTAAATAATGTTTTCAACTGATATGCTAGAAATCCTGAAACTCACATGTTATTCTTTGTCTAAATAATCACACAAAATTCTCTATTATCTTCTATTTTCATTATTCTCTATTTACATTGAATATTACAAAATATTACATTATTCTTTGTTTATGTTAATTCTAAAATTTTAATTATTCTTCGTTAGAATATTTTATTTACCTTATTATTTGTTGATTAATTGAACACTTGATGTTTCTTCATGATTATTCTATTGTGTTAATCTTATCTATGTTATTGAAAAAATTATTTCTCACTCTATTATAGTATATATTTTTCTCGGATGCCAATTTACAAAGTAATATTAGAATCAGAGGAAAAATGGATCTAGTTCCCTCTGTGAGAATGGATATATGTAATACATAATATCCATATTATATCTTGTGACGAAATGGTGCGCGTTGTCCCAATCATCTTCCCTGCAACAGGAGAATAGGAATCTCCTCTGTATCCTATAGAAAGGATGCCTTTTTTGTTATCATGAAGACAAAGACAAAAACCCTATTGACATTAACTTTTTTATGGATAGGGGACTAACCATTATAGTTCTTTTTGTTATTTGGGGATTTCTTTTGGGTAGTTTTAGATTGAATCCCTAGTGATATTTTATGGTTTGTACTATTATTGATCCAGTCCTTTATGTTTTGGACAAATATTTAATATGTATTGATCATGGCATATTTCCATTATATATTATGATCTGCTATGTCAAAATAGGTTTAGTTTATGCGTAAAAAAATGTTATGTTGTAAAGGAATATTTAAAAGGATAAGGTGATTAGATATAAATTAATTAGTATTTTACACCAAACTAAAAATAGGTAATTAAAGAGGGTGTTACAAAATCTATTATTGATCTTTGATATGATTTATTACATGTTACATTATATCTTTTACATTATTGTGAAAACCCAAAGCTAAGCATGCCTTAGTCACTCTTTGGATACCTTCTGTAATGTCCTTAGTTGTTAGTTAGGCTAAATAATATACTTAAGTTCTAAATTAGTTATAATTAATGCATAAAATTAGTTAATAAATCATCAAAATACAAAAATGAGGAAAATTTTAAAATTGTTATTCAACAAATTGCACTTAACTTCATAATTTACACTAAACTTAATTACCTTTCTATAATACCCTTAGAAGGTTTAAAGGGAGTTTAAGTTAACTCTCTAACCTATAACCATCATTAACATTAAGTAAGTGAACTCTAAAGAGTCATATACTGATTTCAAGATTCAAGTCGCGACTTATTTAGCCTTTGGAAACCCATAAAACATGAAGGACCATGTTGTACCACAACTTGAGGGAATCTCTTATAACCTAACATGTGAAAGGAGCAAAAGATCACAAAACATGATTTGTGCCGTGGCTAAAATATTTGCACTATAGCATCATTTGCCTCTTAATCACTCTTAGCTCATTTTAATCTTGAGAAAATCAAGTCATGACTCAAATGCATATTAATCTTAAAGACTTGAAAGAGTAAACCATCAAGTTGCTACTACACCAAGGTTAACCCTAGAATCCTTCAAGGGCTAAAAGGCAAGATTTCAAAAGGGTTTACATTCCTATAATCACTACCTAATCATCTTACATAGTTTAAAGATTAAAAGCTAAACCGACCAAACTTCTAATATGACAATGTAACGAACGTAATTTTTGTAAACGACAAAATGAGCCGTATAAAAGCAAGTCCTCTAAAATGAGCTAGATAATGTCCCATAAAATTTGGGTAGGGTCTTAGACTCCTAAAAATGATAATTCTAGGCTCTGATAGAAAGAAAAATAGAACTAGGACAGTGAAACAATTTGTGATGAAAACTGATGAAACGTAATAGTATTTTCGTAAATAAGGGCAAATTTTGGAAAAACACATAGGTGAGCTTTTTAAATTAGAAATTTGAGTTGCCTAAGGTTCTCTGAGGCCCCAAAAATCATAGGAAGCCTTGGGATTGGTCAAGCCTCTCTGGTATACGTTTTCCAATGTCAGTGAGTTCAAACTTTGACGGATTCGTTCAGGAAGGTTTTAGCTCTAATTTGAGTGATTCCAAAGGCATTTTATTAAATTGGGAACCTAAATTTTATAATAGAAAAGACAGTTCTCAAAAGGAGCTAAAACAAAGCCGAAATGAAATTGTCATTATGGAAGGACGAAATTGGAATTTTTGAAAAAGTGTGTTTCTTGAAACTTCCACACACTTCTCCCTTCTTCTCCCACCTTCTTAAGCACGACTTCCTCTGACCAAAATACAGAAAAATAGCAGCTCCTTGAGGTGCACCAAGAGAGGAAGAAAAGGAGAGAAAGGAAGAAGAAAGCCAAGGAACAATAGCCAATTTCAAGGAATTTCATGCTTCTTCTTCTTCTAATTTTGTTCTCCTCCCTTCAAGCTTTCTTTCCATGGTTTTATTAAGTGGTTTTGGTTCTGTTTTGAGTCCAAAACAAGAGGGGATAATTCAAAATTCTTGAGGAGAAGCAAATCAAGGAGAAAGGCTCTTGAAAGCAAGTTTGAATCCAAGGTAATTTCTTGTTTTGATTGCTTCTTTCTCTTACTCCTTTCTTGTGTGTATTTCAACCTAAACCAGAACCATGTAGGGGAGGGATTTTTTGTCCAAAAACAAGAGAGGAACTAGGGTTTTAGTGTATGAGGAAGAGGAATATGGCAAGAAATTGCAAGAAAAACCTATGGAAAACAAGATAACAAAGTGTAGGCTTCTTTAGGGTTTTGTAAAATCTGATTTTGTGTGAGTTTGGCTATTTGAATATTTCCTTGAGCTCGTAAGACCCTTAGAAACCTCCCCAAGTGGCTCTCCCATCAAGGAAAAATCAAGAACTTCATGAACCTCCATTATGGTGTATATTTTAGCCAAGCTATGTTCATTAGGCTAGGGAGTGTTTTAATTTGTTTTAGCCTTGGTTTAGGACTTTATATGATGTTAGAAGATGGGAGAAATCATTGGGAAAAATTTAGGAACCATGGATTGGAAGATGGAATAATGGTGTCCATAATGGTGTCTTATAAAGAAACTTAGTTTTCCAATTGTGCAAGTGAATATGTGAGGGCTCCAAGGACCTTAAATAAGTCCAAGAAGTCTAAAAATAACAAGAGAACAAAGGCTAGAACTTGAAATGTGAGAGTTGCTTCAATAGGCCATTTCTAGAACTATTATGCCACTTATGGAATCAAGTATGTAATTGTGTGTTGTTTATGGTGTCTAGGCCAACAGGACATCCACCCACCTAGGTGTGCTTGTGGGATTGAAAAAGGGAATGAAAAGGATCAAGAAAAGCTTGGATAAATCTAAGGTAGCTCTCCACCTTATTCTCCTTACATTCTTATGTGCATATGTCTATTTTTGTGTGTTTATGTATGGTTTTATGATTTGATGACATGCCACTTGATGCCTTGACATTACATTGGTACCAATGTGTTTCCTTAGATGACTTTGGTTATGAAAATGGCTCATAAGGGTGAGGTGATGCCAAAAGTCTCGTGGCATGGGTGAGACAAGGCCAAAAATCTCTTAGAAGAGTGAGGCCAAGTCAAAAGTCCTTAGGCTAAGAGTGAGGCAAATTCAAAAGTCTTAGAAATGAGGTGAGGCAAAACCAAAAGTCCCTAGAGCATGTTCTTGGCTTGAATGTGAATAAGTGGCATGGAAATTATGACTTTGCATACTTTATGGTTACCAAACCTTTCATATATATGCTTTGATGTATATATGGGTTGAATATGTGTGTGAATGAGTGTGTAAGCTATTGAAATTCAAGGAATCTCACTTCCCTTACCCCTTCCATTTCGATATGTCTAGGTGGCTCCCAAGATACAAGGAAAGCAAGCCAAGAGCCTTGAAAAGTTACAATTAGAATATTTTGTTGTTCTCTGTGTATAAATGTCAAAATTAACTTGTACAAGTTATTTTTGTAATGTAAGACCTTGAGCAAATGTAATATGATGTATGAATGTTATGTAGCCCATGTGTGACATTAAATCAATGCAAATGTAGAATTTAGCTTCTTGAATAGTTTATGTGTGTAGTGCATTAATAGATATGGGATGGCCAAATTAAGATGTATGAGATTTGGGACCACTTTGGCAGTCCACACAAGTCATAATTGTGCTTTTGAACCTACCCAAGAGGTGTCAAACTCAAAGGAAGGCCATTTAGACCAAAGTGATACCTTATAAGAGGCAAAATTAGCCATTTTGGTGAGCTAAATCACTTTTTGTCCAAATGAGCTCTTCTTAGTTTGAAATTTGGCAAGAATCTAGAGCTTGTTGAGAGATTTTTAGAAAGCTAAAGTGGGTATTTTTTGGAGGTTTATGGAATATTTGGCAAATTTTTGAAGTTGAAAAAATTTTCTGGTTTGGGCATTGGTACTGTTCATGTAGTCCGAAATTTGTTCTTTGTCATTCATAGGACAAATGATGTCCAATTGTCACAAAATTATATAGAGAAAAACTAGACCTTCCCAATGACTTATGCCATTAGAAGCACCTCATTTGGATGTCTAGAGAAGAGAAGGAGATATTAATTTTTGAAGTTGCTGTCCTGTACCAGGCAATCAGTCATACCCATGTTATTATTTAATTAATTTTCAGGGTCTGAACGCTCTTGAATTAGCCTGGAGTTATTTTTTCTCTCTATCTAACATTTGTATCTTTCTATATTGGTGTCATTTATATGGATTAGATTTTTTTGGAATTAATTGGACATTTTTGAAATTTATGACAATAAACTGTATCAGTATCAGGTAGTAGTCAGACCTTTATGGCTATTATATTATCAAACATGATCTAGATGGAATTTTTGTGGCTGAAACTTATTTTTAATGTAAAGTTGACATTTGGAGATTTCCAAAAAGCTATGGTTTGTGTGATTTTGATTTTTCTACATTTAGTTATGATTTTTCAAAATTACCACTGAAATCTACTATGTTCTGCCCACGAGCTTAAGTGTAAATTTTGGGGTTTTTGACTTGGAAACCATGGATTGCTTGATATTTTGAGTTGACTATGATTTTTTCCAATGGTAAATGACTAGAGAATATTGTTGGATGATCCATAGGGCCCACATAATGTAACACCATACTTATCTAGCTTGCCTCATGCCATTTCAAGGTTTTATTCCATGCATTTTGTAATGAAGCAAGAAAGATAGCATTTAAAACAATGAACATACTTGCATAATGTCATGGATAAACTTTTCCTTTAGAGTCCTGTGGACCATATGGACTCATCCTCATATTTAAATACTCAATTACAACTTATGACAAGACCTCGAGCAAAGGGAGCAAATACACAAAACATACTAGTGCAACCTTATACTGGTTTTCCAAATTTTATGCTTGAACCTTGAAAAATCATAATTAATTCTAGAAAAATCAAGATTAAGAAAACTATACCATTTTAGAAAGCTACAAATTTCTAATTCATGATAAAAATAAATGCAAACCACAACAAAGGTTGATAGGCACCAAAAACTAATGGAATAGTACTAGAGGTCAGATGTCATCCTTGGTATTAATCTCCAATTTCAAAAATTCATATCTCCCTACTTAGAGGTCTAATTGGGGTGATCTTAGTGTCCATGAAAATATTATCATGTCTAGGTTATTCCTATAAAATTTCATAAGAATTGGACATCATTTTCCCCACAAATGATAGAGCCCAAGTTTCTAACCATATGAACAGTACTTGTATAAGTTCGGTAGAAAAATGAGAACTTTGGAAATTCATTATTAATTCTACAGAGCTCCAAATAATTTGATCTTTGGCTTCCTAAAAACCTCTAGATAAGATTTACATGTGTGCCAAATTTCATGGGTAAATTCGTTCATTTGGCTAGATCTTGACATTGGGTTGCAAAATGGCTTATTTGGTGTCATATAAGGGGTTCAAATGGTCTATTTCAAGTTCTAAAGCAACCGTGACCACTTGAGCACTTGGGAATGCACCAAAATGGCTCTTTAAACTTTCTCAAAGGTGCATAAACCCAAATTTCTCAAACTCACTCTCTCACCCATGCCATACATAAGATTGCATATGTTAGCTCTTGCCATTCAATACCCAAATCATGCTATCTCATACATTTGACATCAAATCTCATTCATACATCATATATTTGGTAATTGCATATGCTTATATAATTATATAACAATTTCATCATGGGGTTACATCATATGCCATGTGTAAAACTAGGCCATTTCATGCATTTTGATGTCAATCTCCTTCTTCTAGACTTAGTGGCCTCCATTACCTTGCTCAATTGCTTTATCTAGCATGTTAAGACATTGGAGAGGAGGGGATGAGATTCAAAGAATCCCAATAGCTCATCTCCCTTTCAATCACACATAAAGTATGCAATACAAGCCTTGAAATTCATGCATGGGCATATTGACATACGTGAGCATTCATGAAACATTCTTGGCATTTGATCAAGTCATACATAGCATACATAGGCTTGTCAAGTGAGTGGACTTGCCTCACCTATTTGCTTTAAGAGGTTTTGACTCAACTTTACTCTTGGGAGTCAACCTTAATCTTGAGAGACTCTTTACTTTGTCTCAACTAAGTTCAAGGATTCTTAGTTCATCCTTACCATAGCTAGAGGGTTCTTCGCTTCTCCATACTCAAGCAAACCAAGACAAGCATATAAAACATCATTTGAGTGCATAAAACCTCATCATGGTATCATGGCATATGAAATCATACTAGAATACTTTTCATAGCTTAAAACACATACACACATCTAAAGACAATGTAAGTACACATTCATCCATGAAAGAAGGTGGAAAGAGCTACCTTGCTTGCATTTATACACTTTTTCCTTGAGCCTTGGGTCCTCTCCGTTGACCTCACACACCCAAGGAGGTGGAGATCATTTCTCTTGGCCTAGACATATCACATGGAAGCCAATTATACTCTTAAATTAAATTCTAAGGCGATATATTCACTAGAAAGCTAGGTGACTCATAAGGCTCTTTTATGGTTCCATAATGCACTTAATGAAGAAACCTTAAGAAAATATCTTCTTGGCTCCATTCCCTCCATCTATTTATGATTCTTGACTCCATTTAAACTTCTTGGAGTCATCACACAATCAATTCAAGGAGCCTAGCTAGGTGTTGTTGCTTTAAGCCATAATATGGAACATGTAAGGCCATCTCACTTTTTATGGTTTCTAAAATTTTTCTAAGGCTTCCTTTCATACTTTCCCATCATACATAATGCAAAACTAAGCTTAGAAGGAATTAAAACACTCCCTAGGTGCATGAACTCTTCTTGGCACCCTCAGAGTTTCTTTGCTTCCTTTGATGGGAGAATCATGTAGGAAGCTCTCTTGATATCTTAGGAACTCATATGAACACTTAAACATCATAAAATATGGCTATGGGTCATGATAGAGTTCAAGGTGTAATCAAAACCCTAGCCTCCCTATCTTGCAAATCCATGGCTTTTACTTAAATTTCTTTGCATATTCTTACTCTCCTCCCTTAAATTCCTAGAATTCACCCTTAGTTTTTCTCAAAATTCAAGCTCTCTTGTAGCTACATATATGGGGAAAAATAGGGAAAAGAAAGGGGAAGGAGTAGCTACCATAGGATGAAGATTTTACCTTGTTTCCATGGCTTTTCTTGCTTAGTTCTCACTGTCCTTGGCCTCCTCTCTTCAAATCCGAAATTTCCCCAATGTTCTTCTCTCAAAACAGATCCATAAACTTCAATAAAGCCATAGGAAAGAAAGGGAAATAGAGGAGAAGAGGTTTACTAAAGAGAAAGCATAAAAAACTAAGAAAATCCATACCTTTCTATCTTGTTTTTCTCCTTCCTTCTTCCTCCTTCTTATGTGCCTCATCCTTAGGGTTTCTCTCTGGTTTAGGGCAGAAACAAGTGTGGCTAAATGAAGTGAGGAAGTAGGGAACCTTATATATATAGGGAGATTTAAGGAAGACTTTTCAAAAATTTCCATTTTATCCTTTTGTTCTTGGCATTTTTGTTTCTAGTTCGTTTTAATTCCTTTTTTAGAACCGTCTCTTCCATTATGAAATTTAGGTTCCCAATTTAGTAAAATGCCTTTGGAATCACTCAAATCGGAGCTAAAAACTTTTTGAACAGATCTATCAAAGTTTAGGCTTATCGTTGTTGGAAAACACCGAAAGGGCTTTAGCAATCCCAGGGCATCCCATGGTTTTTAGGGCCTCTGAAAACTCTAGGGAACTCAAAACTTCCATTTAAAAAGCCCTCCAATGAAAATTTCAAAATTTTCTCAAAATAACAAAAATGCCCTTATGTTTCGTTAACTTTTTGTCATAATTCGTTTCTTCATTCTAGCTCCATTTTTCCTTTCGTCTGAGCTTAGGATTCTCATTTTTAGGAGTTTAGAATGCTACCAAAATTTTTTAGGACTTTAACTAAGTTATTTCGTGGGACTTCCTTTTGTATCAGGTGGATTTCATACTTTGACGAAGAAACTGTATGTTACGTTTCTCGCATTTTCTCTCATTTTTAAAGAATCAGATATTACACATAATGCGAATTGAATAAATTTACCCCAACGCAATGCAATAAAAGTGTATTATTTTTATACTTTTCCTTACTTTTGTCTTATGAATGTACACCAATTGCCCAAAATGGAAGAGTATGATAATTGAAATACAAGGTATTACAGACAACACTATAACCTCCCTATGATAGCAAATGGAAGGCAATGGCTTCAAGTGGCAACCTGAAATTCATAAGATACCTTTTAAATTCATTTAACCACTTTGAGAAAGTTTCAATTGACAAATTAAGCTTATTTACACACCCAAAACTTTAACACAACCTTAAACTCAAAATATGACCATGCGATACCCCAAAATCATTCAATAAGGACTTATGACAACAAAGTATACTATGGCAACACAAAAAGGATAAACCATTTCACATTCCACATGATCAAGGCACCAAAGGAATATTTCTAAGGCTTCTACCCCACAATCCAAATTAGAACCACAACTATGCAAACATTAACATATTTCACCATACATGATAGCAACTTACCATTTGGCAATAGCAAAGCCAACAACGAGAGTAAGTACCATAACCAAATTCATTATTTGATAAGATAATCCATCATAGTTTAAAGTTAGGAATTTTACGAACTCCTTTACTAACTTATACCTACATTTTATCTCCTATGCAACTAAAATGATCCAAAACATAGCCAATAGAATCGGTGATAACAACAACAAAATGATAGTAATATGCAACATGAAAAGCCCTTAAGTAGCAATGCAAAATCTAAAATACACATGTTAAATTTCTCTAAACATTTTGAACAAGTTTAAAATACATATTTAAACTTGTCTAAATATCCAAACCTTCATTAAAATTAGTGGAACAAAAAGTAGCTACCTCATATCTCACGTACAAGGGCTAGTTTCTAAATGAGCCTATTACTTAGGTTCACACACCTAATTTTGCAAATTTAGTTAAAGTGACTTCAAGTTACACCCAACCTTCCTAAATCACTCAAATACACTTGCCCAACATAAGAAATTTACCAAGAACACTTGAAATACTCCAAGTAGTCATGTTATACCCAAAAAATTGACTAGAATACTTAAGTGGACACTTTAATGACTAATCACAAATACCAATAGTTCAAACATTAATTTCACATTGCTAATGTTTACTAGTCACATAATTCCAAGTTACTCATTAAGAATCATTTGAATATAATCACAAGTACTAATTCCATAATGACTCAAATTATATAATTAATCCATATACTTGGCAATAATGATGCATGTGGCAATTCTATAACATAACAATCAATTACATAAGAACTAGTATCTCAACTATATAAACCCAATTAAACAAGGCATTCAAGCCTGTATATAATATCTAATTTTTTGAAGCTGATTCAAAATCGACAAGATAATGAGTGAGGACCTAAAGCAAGATGAATTGAATATAAGTAAAATTCACACATTAATAAGAGCATCCAAAGATGAGGTTATAAAGCTTGGGTATATACCAAAATCAAAGCCAGAATGTCTAAACGGAGCAACCGACATTCTAGTGGCAAAATTGAAATTTCGAGCAACTTTTTTGGAAACTCAAAGAATGGAGTTTTAAAGGGTAAAATTAAGCTAACTAGGGTTTTTAGAGGCCTTGAAAACTATAGAAACTATCAAAATGGTTAAAACTTTTACGATGTACAATTTAGGACATCAATTGACTATAACTTTGACAGAATTGTTTGATATGATTTTAAATCCAAAAAATTTCAAAGTAATACTTTTAATAAAGGACAAAGCCTAAATTTTTATATGGAAAAGATGGTTTTTTAAAAAAGATTTAAAATGGGAACAAACAGCAAGGTCAAAATATAATGGCAAAATTGTAATTATGGAAAAAGTTAAAATATCTTCTTTTTTTATAAACAATTTGGCCAACCCTACTTTGCACTGCCAAAAACTAAAATTCTAGCACCTTGAGGATATCTTCAATGGAGGAAAAAGAAAGAGGAAGAGAGTGAAAGACTTCTAGCCACATTTAAGGTAAAACTATGCACTTTTAACCTTTTTCTTAGTTATAAAAGATGATCCTCTCCTTCGAAGCTTTAATACTATGGTTTCAAAATCTTGATAAGAGGAAGTTAAGTATTTCTAAGAAGGAGGAAAAAGCTCTTCTTGGAAAATTAATCGATGAAAATTAAGGAGTTCAAAGAGAGGTTTAATTTGAGGTAAGTGTCATTATGTTTGAAACAAGCATACTAGGAAACCTAGAGCTCCCTTGCTTCTTATAGAAACAAAAAGTGATCTCTCACATGTTTGTGATAGTATAAAGAATGTAGGATTAGGGTATAGTATGAAAATGGAGAGAAAATGGCAAGAAAATTAAAAGAACTCCATGTAGGCTCATTTGGAACACCTCTTAGCCACTCTTTTGTTTGATGGCCTAGGGAGTTTGTTTTTGAGTTCTATGGAATTTAAAGATTCTTTTGAGAATTATGGAGGCTAGGGAAAGCATTGGTTTCAATTATAGAGACTAATAATGAATGTTGAATTTTTCATGTGCATAGAAAGCTCTAGCTAGAGTATAAGGCCTTGCATGAGTGTGACATTATATGTAAGACCCTTAATGAGGTTCATGTGAGACTAGTGGGCTATCTAAGAGGTTAGAATGGGGCCTTGGTGCAAGAAAATGATAAATTCCATGGAAGCCAATAATGGTGCTAGTCTCAACCTAAGGGGGAGAAAGAATGGTTAGGGAGTATTTTTATGAGTTCTATGGATTCAAGAGGTTTAGATATGAGCATTAGATACTAATGGAACTATTGGATTGAATTTAAAAACTTCTTTTGAAAAGTGAATTTTTAAGGCACCTAAAAAGGTTAAGAAGAAAGTTGGCCCTAAACTTGCATAATCTTGCAAATGATAATCCAAAAGATTTTCATTAGAATTATATGTGTAATACCATATCTAGTTACTACTTATTTGCATCACAAATGGTATAAAGTAACTATTTTCATGAAATTATTACCTTTGGTGGTGGAAAGTACCATGGTTAAAAGCCAAAATAATTCATTCTTGGCTAAATGGACCATGTGGGCTTACCAAACTTATTTTGCATTCATAACACATTTTTTCAATCTAAAATATCACAATTTTGCACCATAAATTTTGAGTTTGAGGCATATATCACAAAATCACATTTCACTTGAAATTTCCCTTGAATTCTATATTTTGATATGAATTTTGGAAATTTATAACTAATTTTAGAAAATCCAAATCAAATTATGACTTTCTAGAAAGCTCAAGGCTTCCTCTAACTACCATAAAAATTTGAAATCAAACACTTACGTTTGACTCACAAAATCTGATGGAGTAGTACTTCAGGTCTAGTGGGTATTCTATAATAAACCTAGAACTTCAAAATTCATTTATCCCTCTACAAAGCTCCAAATTAGGTGCTCTTAGTGGTTATAGGAAGCTTATGATGTCTATTATATGCCTCTAAAATTTCATGAGATTGGACTTCATTTGACCACTGAATGGACACCAAAAACTAAACTAACTATATGAACAGTACAAATAATAGTTTTTGCAAATGTCATACCTTATTTTATAACCCTTTTCCTATTACAATTTCCTCATATAATACTTAGAGAAGTCAATGGAAACCTGAACTGAAAAAAAAAATTTCATTTTAAAACTTCCTCATACAATTTTACTATTCATTTGGTCATTTTCAAATTCTTATCTAACTTTGAAAATACATACTTAATTATAGAAAAATCGTATAAGGTTAATTCAGGGCTCTACTTCAAGCTCTCTAAGCTCTTTACACGGGAAAAATACTTACTTAGCAGAGTGCATATAAATTCATATAAAGTTGCCCCTACAACAAATTGGACAGTTTTACTCCTCATTAGTCATATTATTATTATTATTATTATTATTATTTTGCTTTTATATAAGTACAAGGCATTCTTGCATCTTATGCACACTAGTCATACTCTTTTTACTTCAGGGTTAGGTATATACATGGCTTTCCATTTCATACCTGAGTACCTTACAGTATCATAACGTAACTCATGCACGCAGTAATCTAAAATATTTAATTACATAACAAAATGTGGTGCATAAAAGTAAGGTCCTCGATTTATATCTCCACATTCTTTGCTATTTCTTTGCTTGAACTCGGACCTAGCATGGGTTATATTTGGGGTGAGATTATGAAATCTCAATAGTAGTAAACCAATCTCATTCACAAGCAAGCATGTAATGCCAGTCAAGATGCCACATATCGCATAGCAATACAAGGAATTTCATACAAGGCCAAGCACAATCTAAGTATACATGTCTCATCTTATAGCATAAATGACAACTTGATATAGCATAACACTCATCATTATACAAACATACAAGCTTAAAGAAAGAGAAAGAAAAACTACTACCTTAGCAAACTTTGCTCCTTAATCCTTGGGACTCGGTTTACTTGCTTTTAGAGCTCCCAAAATAACATTAAATCCTATAATCATAATGATAATTCATTACAATCAACACATAAACCTTAACTTCTAAAATATGGATGACCCCTTTTAAACTTAATGGACTATTGGAATTGGAAAAATCTAACTCCTTCCCTTCCCATTCACTATGGCCAAATAGTATGCATTTCTTAGCCAAAATTAGGATTTTATCCCATGAGATTTAGGGGCTTTCCCATAGGTATTCCTAGCTAAAAACACCCTTTTGAATCCATTGGAATAGATAAAATTATCAAATTCTAGGCCCCAACATCACGTTTTGGTCATCACATAATCTAGCTCTGTTTTAGGCTCAAAATGCGTTTCTTTGGTTCTAAAAATTCCATAACCTTTTCCTTTATGTTTTAGGACTTGAAATTTGGTACACATGACTTTAAGACATCAAGAAAACACCATAAAAGTTTTGGGAAAATTTGGACAGCATCTCCCCATGCTTTCTATTTTTCCAAAAATTATAATCTTTGTGTTTTCCAAAGTTTCAGCACATAACAACAATAACTAAGCTCATATGGCCTTCATGTTCAACATATAAACTTCATTTCAAGGCCTTCATATCCCAACATATAAACTCCATTTCTAATGATTCATATGCTGTCCAAAAATAACTCATAGCTAGGGTTTAACAAAACTAGCTTAAAGCATGTAATTTACAAGTATAAGATGGAGAAAACTTACTCTTTAAGCTTAAGCCTTGCTTCCTTTGCTTTTCTCACACTAAAATCCTTTCTCTTCCCACTTAGAGCAACATTTCACCTTGAAGAAAAGATGAATATGCAGCTGCCCTTTGGAGAAAATGGTTGGAGGATGGAGAAGATGAAGAAATTTGGTGAAGAATGGTGGTAGTTTTGCTTGGTTTCACTTCATCTTCCACTTTTTCTCCCTCCCTCTCTCTCTTCACGTTTTCTCTCTCCTCCTCCCTTGTGTGTGGCGTGAAAATGGTGGAATGGAGGTGAAGGAGATGAATTAGGATGAAGTTAAAGGTGATACTAATTTGGACCCTTAGATCAACCTTTCAAGATCAAATCCTAGCCTTCCATTCCTTTTTCTTTTGATTTTCTAATTTCATAACTAATATCTTTTTTCAAAAATCCTTGGCCACACAGTTGGATGCCTTTTTTTAGCCCTTAAGTTATGGATAGTAACCATGGTTAATTTCCTTAACTCATCCATGGTCTACTTTTAACTCAACCATAGTTAGTTTCTAACTTAACTATGGTGAATTCTTTAACATAACTAAAATCATTTTCTTCTCTCCCTTTCATTTTATATTTATATTTGGGTTTCATCTTCTCTAAACCATAATTATATCTCTCTTCTCTTTTTGGGCCTTTAGAATCAGCTATTGGGCCTTACCGCAGTCTAACATCAGTGTCTGGGCCCAATTAAGGTTTTACGGTACAATATATACCTTTAGACTTTCTAAAATTTACAAATATTATTTCCTCTACTTTCTGGCCATACTGAGTTTCAAACATGGTTTAGGGGCCCTTAACCTCAATCCTCATAAATTTCAGTGTCAATATCGACACCCGGGTCTATAGGTATAATTTTCACCATCCTGTATTATGACTGTGCTATAAACTTTTTATTTACTGCAATTTTGTCCCTGAAACTCCTTCAGGGTTTCTTAACCCTTTAGTTATTTTTATTTCTATAGTTGTTACACACTTCCTTTTTTTATTTTGCTCATGGCTACTGATCGGGATAACCAAATCCCAGACCGAATCCCGCCCAGCTATCCGGATAACTTGGCATCATTGGATCCGTCTCATCAAACTGAGTTTAACCGTGGGTCACAGTCACGAATTTCTAAGATTCTTGCCCAATTTTTTTATATTCGTGCTTAAAGCCACGAATGGAGGGTGAAACTAGGGTTCCCTGAAATTTAGGGCAATTTATACATTTTGCTCAGCATATAACTTTTCTTTGCATTTTGGTCCCTAGCTCCTTCATACTTGACTTCGAAGGCTCTTCAGGACCTTTTTCTGATTCCTTTTTTTCATCTATTTTAGCCCCAATTTTAGGGCACCTCTGGCCTTGACTATCATTATTTATAGTTTAGAATATTATTCTAATTTTATTAGACCTTAATTTACTCTATTTAGGGGACTTCCTTTCATATCCGGTGAATTTCGTACGTTGACAGAAAAACCATATGCTATGTTTCTCCGCGTTTCCTTATGTTTTCTTGGATTTTCAGAAAATCGGATATTACATTCTACATAATTTGGCTAAATTTAAAAAACCATAACAAATTCTCTAGAGCTCTAAAAATAATGCTCTTTAGCTTTATGAAAAGCTCTAGATGCAACCTATATACTTGCCAAATTTCATGCACAAACTCATCCATTTGTTCAGACTTTGGTTCAGGGCAAAAGAGTGGCTCAAAATGGTCACATAATGGCTTCCAATGATCCAAAATGACTTTCCTTTTGAACCATGACTATTTGAGCACGTCCAACACTTACATTATAGCATATAAAAGCATCCAAATAGGTCCAAACCATCATGGAAATCAAAATCACTCATCCACTTGTTCTTATGCATATGTACACTAAGGTCTATGCATGTCAAAAACTCACATACTCATACATTTGGTTCCAAGTTTGATTTATACAATATAATTACATGCTTTTACATATGCTCAATGGTTTATATCTCATAAACTTCATATACATACAAAACTTTGACATCAAATTACATAAATTCCTATTCTATTGTCAAAGTCTCATCCTTCAAGTTCCTTGGCTTCTATTTCTTACTTCATAAGGCTCACCTAGATGTGGTTAGACATAATGTGAAGAAAAGTGAGATTCAAAGAATCTCAGTAGCTCTTTTACCCTTTCAAGCATACATACATGACACATTTTCATGTCAAAGAATGTAAGCATGAAATGAAAGCTTCTAGTAGACATACATAATCATTTTTCAAGTCACACAAACTCATTCAAATCAAACATAGGCCCTAGGGACTTTTGGTCTAATCTCGTCCAATTTCTTTGGGAATTTTGGATTTCCCTCACCAACTTTTAGGGACTTTTGACTTGGCCTCACTCTTTCTTGAAACTTTAGCTTTGTCTCACCCATTCTTAGGACCTTTTAGTTTCTCCTCACCCAATCTATGGGACTTTTAGCATAATATAATACCTTAACCTCTTTGCTATTATACCATGGTCTCATTATCTATCTCAATGCATTTCATATGGATTGGAGCACAAATGCAAGAAACCATGCACCTCCCATGAAAAGGACAATAAATTTAATAATATTAATTACGTTACATAAAATCTTATTTATTTAATTTATGCCCCATGGACTATGTGAATTCATCAATATTATTTTCTATTCCTAATACATCCATACAAGTCATAACCATCACCAAATATCCCAAGAAGCTCGGGTTTCAAGTTACATCTCACAAAATCAATGGTTTGTTCTTGCATTTAGATTCTAGCTTTCTGATACAAATTTTGAGAATTCATAACTAATTTTAGAAAAATTAAAATCAAGAAAACCATACCATTCTAGAAAGTTGTGGGTGTCTAATTCTGACTAAAATAATTCTAGATCAACGCAGTAGCTTAAGCTATCAGAAATTGATAGAACAGTAACTTAGGTCAAGCTACATTACTGGCACTATCATGCAATTTCAAAAATTTATATCTCCCTTTACAAAATTTCAAATTTAAGGATCTTGGTGGCTATGAAAGATTATGATGTCTAGTTTATGACTATAAAATTTTATAGGCATTGGACTTCATTTGGCTCACGTGTGACATAGAGAAGAAAATTGACCAAATAAATAGTAACCATACCATTTCTGGATAATTTGGCCAACTTTAAAAAATCATAATAAATCCTATAAAGCCTTAAATTAAGTGTTCTTTAGCTCTGTGGAAAGCTCTAGGCGAGACCTACTTGCTGGCCAAATTTCATGGAAAAACTCACTCATTTGGTCACACTTTAGTTTAGCACACAAAATGGTCAAATTTGAAGTCTCAAATGGGATTTTAAGACACCAAAAGCTCTTTTTGAAATTCCACAACCACTTGGGCAAGTCTAAAAGCAAAATATCATATATAAGAGCATGACAAATGATTAAATCCTCATGGAGCTCAATCTCATCTTACCACATGCATACAAACACAAGTACATCATACTCCATAAAGGCAAATGAGTGGCAAAATCTCACATTCTCATTCATCTTGCTTCCACATTGATACATACACCATTTATACATACATTAGAACATGCTCAAGGATTTACATCATATATACATCTCATGGTTACAATTCTTAACATTAAAATACAAACAAAAAGGCCATTTCTCTATCTCTTTGTCAAAGTCTTGCTTCTCAAGGTTGTTAGCCTCCATTTCTTTGTCCACTTGGCTCACCTAGACATGGTTAGACATGTGTGGGGAGAAGAGTGAGATTCAAAGAATCCAATATCTTTTAACCCTTTCAAACATACATAATAGATGCATATACAAGTCAAAGAATGCATGCATGATATTCAAGCGACTAATGAACATGTATAAATCATTTTTCTTTGGCTATCAATTCATACATAGCAAACATAAACTCTCAAGGGCATTGGTTTAGCTTCCACCCATCTTTCTTGGGACTTTTGGATTGGTATCACTCACTTTTAAGGGATTTTTGACTTAGCCTCACTCTTCTTGAGACTTTTGGCTTTGTTCTCACCCATTCCTAGAGACTTTTGGATCATCTTCACCCATGCTAAGGGGACTTTTGGCATCACTAAACCCAAGCAAGCCATAAAGCCATCATGAACACATTTCAAGAAATATAATTGAAAAATCATAAATTATAGCTCATTTCATGATACTCATGTGCTTTACATCATTAAATTCCATGAGGGGAGAAGAAAAGTCTATTAAAATAATGTATTTAATTGGGATGCATCGTATATAAAATTTCTATTCGGTGTCAACGTGGACCGTGTGAGCTCATACAATACATTCCCATATTTAATTACATCAATACAACTTATTTACATCATAAAATGTGCCCACAACTCAAGAAAACCGAAATGACGCATAAAATATGGGGTTAATTTCGGCCTAGATTGGCCCTTTTTTTTACCAAACTTTGGAAAATCATAATAATTCTAAAAAAATTGAAATCATATAATCTTGGCCATTCTGGAAAACTATGGATGTCTAATTCACACTAAAAATATGCCCCAACCACAACATTCATTATAAAGGGCGTTTGACATTCAAAAAGGTCTAGAGGTCAAACTGCCTTCTAATGTTGTCACATATTCTGCCAGCAATTTTGAAAATGTCCAATTAATTTCATAAAAATCCAATCCATGCAAATGATACCAATATGGAAATCTATGGATGTTAGCTAGAGGAAAAAATATTTCCAGTCCAGCTTAGGCAACCCAAACCTCAGAATTCAATAGAACAGTAACTCAGGTAGGGTAAGGGTCCTAATACTGGATAGAATGTTCAAAATTTCATATCTCCCTCTCTAGACTTCAAATGAGGTGATTCTAGTTGACACGAGTCTCTGTGAATGTCTAGTTTCTTTGTATAAATTTTCATGGCAATTGGACATCATTTGGGCCCTGTGTGACAAAATTCATTTTCCGGACCAAATAAATAGTGCAGCAGACCAAAATCAGAAAATTGCCAACTTTGAAAAATCATCAAATATTCTATAGACCTCTGAAAATTATGATCTTTATCTTTACAAAAATCTCTCAACAAGCTCTAATTGCATGCCAAATCTCAGAGCAAGAAGAGCTCATTTGGCTAAAAAGTGATATAGGGTTCCATTATGGTTATTTTTGGCTCCATATGAGATAACAAAATTGCCAAATGGCTTTCCTTTAGTTTTGGGCAAATCTAAAAGCATATTTAGGACTTGTGTGAGCTGCCCAAATGGTCCTAAACCCTATGCATCTCATTTTGGCCTTTCCATCCACACATATGCACATTACATCAAATTTTCCAAAATGCATACTTTGGCATTACATATCCAATTTCTATTCTAGGGTTCATACATCATATCCATACATTTATACGTTACATGATATCATAATTACATATGTCTAAGGGGTCATAGACCATATACATCAAAAGATTATATCATATGACACAATTATAGTCTTAAAGTGACAAAACTTAAGCATTTGGTTATCAATCTCCTT